>JAYJMG010089964.1:0-16459 GCA_036873935.1 Stomotoca atra
TGTTTGTTTGTTTGTTTGTTTGTTTGTTTGTTTGTTTGTTTGTTTGTTTGTTTGTTTAAGTCACAATACAGGAATTCCTTTATAAAAACTATGTATAATTTATGGGAATGGGCATATTAGCGATAGTACTTAAGCGGTTTTCAGTCCAAGGACCTAATTACACAAAAAAGGCCTAGAAGAAATATTGCTTTTGAGTGCAGGGTTCTCTCTCATAATGAAAAGACTTTCAATTCTAAAGTAAGATACTAGTTTTTGTTTTTTGTTGTTGTTATTGTTTTTTGTTCTCATTCTACTCATCAGAAAAATAGTGCCATCGACCGAATGCAAATAACGGTAGTAGGGATCACAAAAGTGGACTATATACCTTGTGGAACAGTTTATTATATTCCACTGATATATAATTGTCCTATTATTAGGATTAAGAGGAGGACGCGTAGGCTTCCTTTTGTTCACTTAACGAGAGTTTCTTCGGTAATTTTGGTCTTTTGTGTCCAAAGCTTTTTATAAGTCTAGAGATTGATTCCAAAAACTATACCCAAATACTACACATAATATTTAAAAGTATGTTGCATTCACCATTTACATGTTTGTTTTTAGAAATTTATCAAATAATTTGCTGTCATCCATTGAAGAAGAAGATCTTGTGCTATTAAATGAATTACAGGATCTGTAAGTAGTAATTAAAACGTTGTCTGATGGTGAGAGAAGTATCTCTCGAAACATCGCCAAACGTTAAATTATACTTAGGTACAAGACGGGATAAATTTATGGATATGAGTGAAACAGGTCTGACAAATTATGATATCTTCTGATTGTTTTTATCGGTTAACACTCAGAATGGATTTTGTTTAGATCAGATTGGATTAGTTTGGTTGCAACATTGATCCAATTGAAAAGTTCAAATTATTAAAAAAAAATTTGATGCTGAGGCCAAAAAAAAAACAAGTTTGTTTCCGAAAAACCGGCCGGGTGAAATTTTTTTAGCCTACACCCGGCCGCAATAAAATGACGAGAAAAAGACAAAATCAATATTCTCAACAAAACATAAAGCTGCAAAATACTCGCAAAATTATTCGCAAAATCAGCACGGCAACCGGTAAAAAAAAGGTTATGGCCGCCTCCCGGGTGAGTATTTATTTCGTGACCCGCTTTTTCAGAAACAAGCATATTTTTTTGGATGGCCTGAGTGTAAATTTTTAAATTTGTTTTTATTAAGTAGAAAATTTAGGCCTCACCTGTTATTTCTGCCGACAGTATAATGTTGTTGCAGCATACATATTTTGAAGCAATATTAAGTTTTAATAGGTGCAAAATCACACTTTTTGTGATTCTTGAAGAATTACAGAAACTAGTTTAACTTTTGTTATCTTCTTCATTTTAATAATTGATAATTACAAAACATAGGTGCTTCGTGGAAATTACATACAAAAAGATGTTGTAAAATAATGGCATTTTGTTATTATTAGGTATCTGGATGGTAACAAGCTCAGAACTTTAAAAAAAGGAGCTTTCGTGCATTTACAAAAGCTGAAAATAATGTAAGTATTTTTCATCATTACCGTAATGCTTCAATTAAACACCCCGGGCGTTTATTAAATATTTTCATTTGCAAGGGGAGCGTTTAAAAGAGGAAGGCGTTTAAAAGAGGGAGGCGTTTATTGAAAAATATGAAAATTGCGAATGGTTATGTAGACAAAAAAACAAAATACAAACAAAAAATAAACGTATTTACAGAAAGTTCCTGTTTATAGAAGATAAAAAAAATTTAAAACAACTAAACACTACACCATAATACTGCTGCATCATGAGCATTGCTGCTGTTTCAAATAAACGCCTCTTTTGAAAGGGGGCGTTTAAAAGAAGGGGGCGTTTAATCGAAGCATTACGGTATACTGCTGTATGAAACCTAGAAAAAGTGACGATGAATGCTGTACTTTTACTTTCTGTTTTCCATTAAGATCATTGCATGGCAACCCAATAGTCTGTGACTCTTCAATCCTATGGATTTCAGCATGGCTAAAAATCGTTCTGTTGGACAAAAGTACTTTCTGTGTAGAACCAGTTAAGCTAGCCGCACATCAAATCAAAGATATTGATGCAAATTTAGGTAAGTTTTTGTGCTCCCCGAAAAAGCCTTAAATTGTGTTTAGGAGTGAATTCTCATGCTAGTTTTTCAAAAGGAAGTGCAGCTGTGAATGTCTTGTTACATTTCATCTTTATTAGCACCATTAACTGGATCCATAGCATTACCTACCCATTTCCTCTGTAAAAGTAGCTGTGACCATGTTTAATGAAGACAGGGTAGATTAAGGGTTGCTAATAATAACATTTAGAAAATCAACTTTGAAGAGGTAGTTACCCCTTCCCCATATGACACAGTCATGAGTGGGGTACATCATACCACATTCCTGAAAATGGTGGTGATATCAGGTGACTGAACATTCACAGTTAAGAACATACAGTTCTACAACTACAGTCAAACCTATGTTAACGACCACAGCAAAGTCAGCCCAATCAAAATTGTGGTCAAATGTTACTGTATAGTGACCACCTGGCTAATGCAACCAACGACCACTTTTTCTAAGTCCCGTGATAACAAAAACCTGTGAAGAACAACCATGTTTGACTCAGCTACTTCTTTGTCGAGCGTTTATTTCATGTTGTTGTAAAATGGTACCCTTAGAAAACAACGTTTTCTTTACCAGTAGTTCCATAACGCCGCCAAACAATTAAGCTTGCAGTAGGAACAAAGGCGGAGTCACTCCAATACATGCAACATTGATATAAAGCTTTCTAACAACAATTAAAATTTTGACTTGCCACTTCCAACTTATTGCGCATGAACGAAGATAAAATCTTATGAGTATTCTTTGTTGCTATGTACAGTGATCTTTAGAAAGCTGCAAAATTTGAATTTGCCTGTCTACTCGACTGGGTTTTTATCAAAGTTAAAGTAAGCAGAACACAATTTTAATAGGAGTAGAGTTAAAAAAGGAAGCTTCACAAGCCTTGCTTATGTTCAACTAAATGTTTCTAGATACTTGTGTTTAAGAAATTAATAAAAACCTGCGTATAACGACCAAAAAATGTTCAAAAAATGTTCAAAAGATGCTTGGTCGTATTAAACAGGTTTTCTATACAGGACAAACACCTGTTTATAGCAATCACAGAATTTTGGTCCCCAGAGTGGTCGCTGTAGACAGGTTTGACTGTTCTTGAAACAAAGTATCTCTTAGATAACTTTACGTGCAAAGGCAAAGCTAAGTTCCCAAAGTTTGTAAACTTCTAGGCTATGCCAACAGATCAAAAGAAACCACTGTGTGATTTTTTAAATTTGCTAAGATCCACTGTTGAAAGAAAAGTAGATGAATCTTCCGTTTGTGGCTGTTACGGCACATTGGTTATTGTCATTAATAAGATTTTGTATTTATGTATTATTTTCATTATTAATTTACATTGTTTAGTTGCATGCGATCAAGGAAAGTCTCGTGAGAGAAGAAATGTGCCTGGATCCATTATAGTTCAATATTATCCAAAAGAACCTCTACCACAATGTGGATTGATATATTATGTATCCACAAATATGACCTTGGAAATTACTGGAACGACAGTATCTAATACCACTAACTTTTATGTAAACAATGCTTCAAAAGAGTCTCTTGGAAATCGGAGAAAGTTCTGGTATCAATTTGCTAAGCCAGGTGATTACGAACTGAAAGTTACATCAGATGGGGTTGAAATATGGAAGAAAAATGTTCAGGTGAAGGCACTTATTGCCAATCGGAAATATAGAATTAATTTTTTGCCCAAGGATTATGGTGATGTCAGTTCTGCCACAGAACAGAACATTACCTTTTTCTTGCTTCAGACCAATGACCAATGTCTTACAGAAAACTTTGATGGCCTTATTTGGACCGTTGATGGACGGCAACATGTTGGTAGTCCAGTTATTTTTTCATTTGACAAAGTTGGATCAAATAGTAAGACAGCAGAAATCTCTGTGGACAACTCAATGGTGCTTACAAAATTTTACATGTCTTTATATGATAGAATAACCGGGCTTCAGGTATCCAGTCATTGGGACATGGTATGTGTTGGCAAAGATCTAACTATGAACATCACTGTTTTAACAGGTACCGCTGTCACCTACTCTAGTGAAATTCTTCCTTCAGGCAATTTGCTGCGAAAAACTGGTTCTTTTGAGTACAAAGTCAACTTGACTTCACCTGGTAATGTAATTATTCGAATTAAAGCAAAAAATGTTGTGTCTGAAAAAACGTTCGACATGCATGTCCAGGTCATACCTACATCAAATGTTGTGGCATTAGTATTACCGCAATATGTACAAGCTGGTGTAGAGGCATTGTTTGAACCAAAAGGAATGGTGTGTGGTAGTTCTTTTTATCGTTGGCTTGTTAATGGTGACCAAATAACTGGTTGGATTCATACTAATCACACGGTACCTGCAATTTCGTATAAATTTAAGCTTGAGAGAACGTACGAACTTTCGTTAAGCATTATGTACCATGACAACAAAACTGTTTCCAATAGTACAACAAAGGTTTTTGTAGAGAAGAACATAGAGTTCACTTTCCCAAATGAAACAGTTTTCACTTATGTTGGCATGCTGGTAGTTGTCAAACCGTCATTTTTCAACATCTCACAATGGTTTCAATTTCGTTGGTTGATAAATGACACTGTATTCAATGATTGGGACATTGGTAGTAGGGGTGATTTTCTGAGTGCTAATTTTTCATTTCTTGAAGAAGGTGATTATAATGTTTCTCTTGAAGCCAAAAATAATGTATCACAGGCTATCCAATCCTTGAGAATTGTTGCACAAAATCCAATTACAGACGCACGTGTGGAACCGCAAACATTATTTTCTGCAGCAGGAAAGGAGTTCTCATTCACTGTCACAAGCGAAAAGTCTACAATATTTTCTTATCACATCGTCATCAAGAATGAGCAAGGGAATGTTGTTCTGGTTTCAAACATGACAAAGAACAAATTTATTTTCAAGCATCAATCCAATGTGACTGGAATAAAGATATACTCAATTGAGCTATCAGATAACACCCAAACTTTCATTTACAATGTCACTATTGTAGTAAAAAGTGAAATATCTTCACTGAGCATTTGGCAAAGTCAAAAATCTGTGCTAGTAGGGAAATCAATTAGTTTTAAAGTTAACAACATTTCTGATGAATTGCAGCCTGTCAATATTACGTGGTATAGTAGGTTTGAAAATTCTTCGGTTTTTGTATACCTTGGTAATGGCGTTGAGCTGCAGAATGTGATTTTCAATTCGTCAGGTAACTATACAATCATGCTATCAGCTAAAAACCTTGTCAGTAGCTTCAAGAAAAATTTTACACTCCATGTTGCACCTCCTTCAACTATTTTATTGACTTTAACTGCGCACATTCCAAGTACTGGCCAAGTTGTTCTTGCTCCAAGCACTGTCAGTGTGCTCCCTGAAACATCTATTCAGTACAGTGTAACAGTGATTTCAGAGCATGCAGTCACTTATGCATGGTATTTGAGGGGAAAATTGTTAGACAGTGTTACAAGTGACTGGTTCACCTACAAATTTGCCCAGCAGGGACGACACTTGATTGCTGTGAGAGTAAGTACGGCATTTACCGTCAACATGTCATCTTTTTATGTGTATGTGCAAAAAAGAATTAGCAACATATCAATTATTGTTTCTAATGAAAACAACACAGTTGTTACATCCAGCTCATTAAATTACACTAGTGTTTATTATTTACCATCTGATGCCAGTGGTGTTGCAGGCATAGTATCTTGCCTAAAGGCCTTTGACAATGTTACATTTTATAACGAAAAGTATAGCAACGGAAGACCATTTGTCATTGATGTTACCCAAGTGCATGGAGAAATGTCTTGTAGTATCAGGCTATTTAATATGGTGAGCTTGGTTACTGCCTTTTATAAATATTATGTTGGTGCAATGCCTGTCTTAGCTTTCACAAAAGTGACACGTGTCATCAGAATCAATCAAAATTATACTTTCACAGTTTCAGTTGTTAATAGTATTCACAGTACAGTTTTTTGGACCCAAAACGATATTTTGCTTCCATCCTGCTCTGATAACACAGGAAGCAGTTCTAAATCATGTTTGATAACATTCCCTACCGCTGGATTATCGGTGATTACTGCATCTCTCAACAACAGTTATTTTACCATTCAAAAGAAGTTGAATGTGTCAGTTCACCAGCCAGCACTTGTTATTGTGATATCTCCCCTGTATGTCAAAGTTGGCCAACCAACTAAAATTACAGCCTATGTGACTGGGCCAGGCAGTCACACATACCTTTGGCATGACCGCAGTTCTCGTAGTAATCAAATCGTCTTTACCAAAAATGAAGCCGGAAAAGAGACTCTCGTTTTAACAGTAGAAAATGAGTTTCGAAAGAAAACAGTAAACGAGACTGTCATAGCATACAACATTGGAAAATTTTCTATAGCGTTCAAAAGCAAAAGTGCCTTCAAAGCTTCAGCAAATCATTTATATATTCCAGTGAATGAAAGTGTTCATTTTTATCTCAAAGATTTCGATAATAACGCCAGATACGAATGGGACTTTAAGGGATGCTCTGAATTGGATTGGAAATATGAATACTACCTTATCAATGTTAGAGAAACCGATTACATCTTTGATAAAGTCTCTTGTATTCGTGTACATGTAACAGAAATAACACCACTATCGCGACCAATCAAAGACCTAGAGGTTACAGTAGTTTTTCCCATTGAAGTCACCTTACCACACACAGAAAGACTACTTGTAAGCCAGGAGTATGTGCGATATATCAATTGGACTGGCACTGTGACTCATAGTAGCATTATGTTGCTTGGAGTACAAACTTACGTCATTTCCAATCAAACTCAACAGAAACGAATCAAGATCTCCTTTGTTACCAATTCTGTACCACAGAAAATCACTCTGAAAGCACAAATCTGTGGCTTTATTCATTGCATTTCCAAAGTTGCCACTTTTCAGAGTATATCTGCAATTCAAAGTATTGATTTAGTTGGCTTAGAAAAAGATGTTAAAGCAAATTCTTCTCTTGTGGTAAAAGTGGAGAATGCATTGGGTTCTAATATTACTTGGACACTTGTTAACAGTATGGGTGATGTCGTCAAGGTTGGATCTGGTGCTGACCTTTCAGACTTACCGCTTGGACTGGTTACAGGTCGGTATCGTCTTCAAGTTATTGTGGCTGGCGAATTCGTTGAGAATGGGAAAATAACGCAGATCTATGTTATTAATGTATTTCAATCAAATTGTGACGAACCAACTGTTGACGTAGGAAGTGCCAGAAAATTGATCAAGTCAAAGTGGTTTTACAGTGAGATAAACATAACATCAAGTTGCTCTAATGCCGACCAACATTGTTGTTATGTTTCGTATCTGTGGGAATTCGAACGTGCTGATGGCAGAAAGTGTTCTATTGCCGATTTGCCAACTTATCATTTCAAACTCCGATCGGGAATAAAGTTAATTGTAAATGCTCCTATACTGGAAATTCCTCCACGTGCATTTGACGTTGGTGAATACTGTGTGCGTCATACACTTACCTATGCTGGTGTTGGCAAAAAAACAAGTGTTTTTAGGTTGACTGTTGTGGGAACACCACTTGTACCAATAATAAGTGGTGGCTCCTATAGAGTAGTCGGGGACAACCAAACAGTACTTTTAGATGCAAGTGAAAGCATTGATCCGGATGCACAGTCTCAAGAAGAGCGTAAACTGCTCTTTTCTTGGAATGTAGCTGATCATTCAGCTGCTGCCTGCTTTATTCCATCTCCTGTTAACTTGACCAAATGGAGTGTTGCCAATAAGAGAGTTAATATCTCAAAGAACTGCTTAAAGCCAGACTCAGGCTTCAATGTTAAGTTGATGGTTAAAAGAAAGAATGAAGAAAAGTCTCAACAAACAATGCAGAAGGTAAATATTCATTATTTTTCTTTTTCTTTTGAAAATTAGTGATAATTTGTTGAACCTTTTGTTGTACTTATCCTGGTAAACATCCTGTCAAAAGTTAACAGTGGAAGTGACTTGGTGTAAGAAATGGTATACAGGTGGTTTTTAAATCTTGATTGAACAGAGGAAGGGTGTGTCCAAAATGCTCCCTGAATCCATACTTAAAACCCAACTGAAAAAATTAGTTCAGTGAGCTTACAGTGAGTGTGACCCAAATTAAGTTACAGGGGAAGTAAAAAGACATTAAAGAACAAAAATATTATTGTTCCCAATGTGATAACTTATTAGTCATACTGTTCCGATATAAAGGAACAACATATTTTTATGTCAAACTGTCATTTGCAAGAAAATCTGCAATAAAATGTAAATGATTTGGCATCTTTTGACCTGAACAGAAGCTCTTGAAATGATCATTAATGTAACATAAATTTGAGTCAAAAATCTTTTCTGGTGTTTTTTGTCATGTTGCATTTGAATTCAATTATTTACTTTTCTCCTTTTGTTTATTTTGTTCAATTTAATAAAATTTTGAATGACACTATTCCTGCAAGATGCAAATTATAAATTTTACTGTCATGTTATCTTGTCATTGGTATTTAAGATTATGTCCTTTGTAGATTGACGTTATTTCGGGCGTGGCCCCACTGTTGGTGGTTGAATGTATCTCATGTAATGCGTACAAGTCTTACAAGTATATACAAAGCAAAAAGTTGAAATTATCAGCTCATTGTTTGAACTGTGAAAGTACAGATGTCACCTTCGAATGGGACGTCATTGGTGAAAATTCAGAACTGATTTCTTTGTCAGCAACAACTAGACTGAGTCCAGAGGGATCACCTGCTTTAGTTCTCGACAAAGATGTGTTGGATGGACAACAAGGCTATTATTTCAACTGCATAGTTCGAGATGAAGGTGTGCTTGCTTTTTTTATTATGTTTGTTTGTTTTATTTAGTCTTATATTATGTTGGTGTGGTACATGAATCAACCAAAATCAATTGATAAGACTAAATTCACTTGCTATGAATTTCTCGGACATACAATAGTTTCTGTTTCCTCTAATGTTATTGAAAGTGATAAGTGTACTTCCTCAACAGTCTGGATCTGATAGCGTGTCAATCATATATTGTTTTTTTGTTAACTTTCAATTCGAAAATCTCTTTTTAGGTCTGAACTCTACAGGAGTAGCTCGAATATTTTTAGAAAATAATTTGAGTCCGGTTGATGGGATGTGCTCAATTTCTCCAGAGAATGGCACATCATTTCTCGATAAATTCAAGGTCACTTGTAATGATTGGTATGACGATGATAATAAGAATGAACCTTTTGTTTATTGGTTGCTTGCGGGAACAACAAATGTTCCTGCTAACATGTCCATTATTTATCGAGGCATTCAGTCAAGAATTAACATACAATTGCCGCTTGGTGATAAGGACAATCAGTGGAAACTTTTTATTCAAATTTGGGTACAAGACTCACTAGGCGCTGTCACTATTGCACACAAAGGGTAAGTGCTCTTATCTTTATTCACTTTTGTTGCCACCAAATATCCGTAATTAAGTGAAAGAAATAATGAGGCTTTATTGCATCCCACCGAAGTGGCACAGATTTAGTTTCACCTGCTTATTGCGCCCCATCAAAAGTTTTTCATTTGAGAGCACTTTGCGGGAGGTATTTTGCTTCATCATAGAAATTCAGAATAAGCTCATCAAAGCATAGCGCATGACTTGAGCGAGTCCACATTTTAAGTGATCGAGCAAAGGGAATTTGTCTCCCTGTTTTTGCTGATTGAGCATGATTATATGATATGTTGGATTAAAAATCGAGCCATTTTTAAAAAGAGAGTCAATTAACACTACTTTCTACAGTGCGTATAGTAAATCATGTATGTGTTTGTAAAATAATACGCACTAATCCTCGATATAAAAAAGCATAATATTTACAACCAATTTTCATCATGACCACTTATGTCCAAATTTTCTCCTTCAAGGTGTTTTTGTAACTTTTTTGGAAAACTCTACGGAGAAGAGTGAGTATTGGATTCGAGTAGACAATAGAACAATTTGTCAAAAAAGCAAGAGAGCAAAGCTCCTCAAAATAATTGAGCCCGAGAGTGGTGCACAAAAATATCTGGAGGTTTGTTTGAAACGATGGGGTGCCATTAGTGGTAACTATTGCTAGTAAATAATGGTTGTGTATCATGGTGCAACACAAGTTTTAGCTTCTCCATGGGAGCTTGGGAGAGGTGTTGGCATGAAACAAGCTCTGTTCTAATTGCAATTTAAAATATCGTAGTTTCTGTAATACAATCGTGGAAGGCTAGAAAATGTCTCTTACATGGTTTCTAGTGATGCCTAGTGTTAATTGGACAATGAATATCTAAAACTACTTACATTCTTTTAGAGCCGTGACTGTCTATCCTCCAGAAGCTGCAAGAGATAATCCTGTCAACTTTGTTTTCGATAACATCGTGCCAACACTAAAGACAGGTGCAAAGAGTAACAATGTCAATCAAGTCATGCTTGGTGTTTTCACATCAACTTCATTTCTGGCATTAAAGGCGGAGAGCAGTGCAAATAATAGCCATCTGTTAAATACTTTGACCAATACTACCGCAAGCATGAAAGCTTCATCAGTGGAATCTGTTACTCAAATTGTGGATGGATTTGAAAAAATTGTAAACAGTGGAAACATGACTGATATAGGTGATAGCTCTAGAAAGCAGTCTTCAGCTTCAATCAATGGAATATTGGATGTTGCTCTATCATATGCTACAGAAGGTATTAACCTTGAAGATACAACATATAATAGTTTATCTTACGTGATCAATGACAACATAAACTTTTTCGCAAAAGAAAAGCACCGCAGAGTTAGACGAGCAGTAGATGCATCTGAATTGGGTAAAACTTATTCCAGTTTGCAGCTGTTGTATAAAGTGTTTTTAACAGCAACAGTAGCTGGTGAAAACGAACGCACTTTTTCTAATGAGGGAATTGTCACTGTGTTATCTCGAAACCAAGGGAGTAAGTTATCAGGACAAAAGTATGTCAGTGGTTGTTCCGTGATTGCAAATATTGAAGAACTGTTTGAGCGTAATGATGTATCCAGTGTGCTTGAAAGTTCCAGCATTGATCCCTACACAGAGAATGAAGGTACAAATGTATGCAGTTTATCGTTATTCTCCGACACATTGTCTCCTATTGACGTTAAAGACCTTCCTCCAAACAACTTTGTTGAAATTGGCATGCCAAACACTCTTGACTCATATGGCGCAAATTCATCTCTGGACCTTAAACCACGTGTGCTATATACAGCTCTGCTGGACCATTTGCAAGACCTAGAACGTAAGAACTCAATCGGAATCCATATTGTCGTGGACATAGTAGATGCTGTAGGTGACGGAAATGTTTTTGTGCACTTCAGTAAGAATGTCTCTCTGCAGTATGGTAATGTTCAAACAAGAGCATTTGTTGTTAACAAAGAGACATCAGAAGTTGATCGCACAGTGTTTATAGCTGGAAGGTATGTACGTAGTTCTTGGTATGCATAGTTTTAAATGTTACGAAAATGTGATACACTTAAGACTGGTATTTTGTTGTTTCCTTGCATAACGTTATTGAAAAAAAAGTTGCATAGCAGGTAACTGTTTGGTTACAGTTATGTAGCTTGATGTTTTTCTCATGATCATGGTGTTGTGTTGACCTTGAATTGAGAATGTCATTTTTAGTAACCCACCGCAAATGACTGACTTTATACTAACAGTGCTATCATATTTTACAGCGATTACCAAAACTACACACATTATTACTATGGCATCGAGCATGATTTTGATGGTAGCATAAAGGCAATGATTACTGTTTACACAAGTTCATGCCAGTTTTGGAATGTGACTAGTCAGCAGTGGGAAAATACTGGATGTAAACCAACCCAAAACACAACACGTCAACTAGTGGCTTGTCGCTGTGATCATTTAACATCGTTCACGTCTTCATTGAAGCTTGAGCCTAATCGCCTTCGTTTTTCATTACTAACAGTATGTTCTCATACTAATATTTCTGTGATAACCTTAATTTTATACTAATTTTCCCCAAAAGTCTTCATGTAAAAAGAGCTTTGTTTATTCATTCAGTTGGTTAGCAATCTTGCTCTGTTACCAGCAGGGTGAGATGGTGTGAGTTCGAGTCCTCTCACCTACACATATCGCTCATTCTTATTTGTTTACTTTTGAGGTATGATTCCTCTGGGAAGTTATTGACACTTTTTCAAATTTTTTTTTGTGTGTGTTTTTGTTGCTTGTGCAAAAATAGATTTGGTAATTGCAAGTGTTTTCCAGTTCGATATTGCATTTTTCTCTCTTTGTAGAAACTCGATATTGAGAGCAATCCGATCATGTTCAGTGCGGTTGTAGTGGTTATAAGCCTGTACCTGATCATATTGATGTTCGCGTACAACCGAGACAGCAAAGAAAAGTGTAAAGAGCATGTCATTCCATTTGTTGGATCAGATGAAGGTTTTTACCAGTATGAGCTGCGCGTAAAAACCGGATTATACCCATGGGCTGGTAAGCTTACTTTTGAAGTAGGCTGAGTGATACAACAGTGCTTTTATATGTAAGCCATGAGCACTGTTTTCTGTGGGAACATTACAAATCATTGCCGACTGTTGTTTTTAATTCAGGTACTACTGCGAAAGTTGGGGTTCAGATTTTTGGCACAAGTTGCACCACGAAAGTGCGAGTGGTGACAGTTAAGGACAGCTTTCAGAGAAATGCGATAGATATTTTTAGAATTTCTGTTGACAGAAGGTATGTTTCCATTTAGCAATTGTGATTCTCCATCTTTTTCTTTGTCAAGTCATGAAAGTTGTGTTATTAATGCTGACCATTTGCTCAAAATTGACGGATAACACCCTCTCAAATGTCCCACCTAACATTGGACCTTCCACACAAGTGAGCTATTGTTTTTGAATTTCAGTATTGGTAAAATCCATAAGGTGCGGTTCTGGCATGACAACTCTGGTGAAGACCCATCATGGTATTTAGAACGTTTGGTAATCCGCAGCCTGACCAGTGGAGAAAAATTCTTCTTCTTTTGCAACAAGTAAGAAATCGAATTTGTGGGTAGTAATATTTCTTTGTTGAAAAATAAATTGGCGAAGTCAAGTGTAGTTTTCTTCAACTTGTGATGTTGAGAAAAACAGACTTTTAAAATCATCTGCGTGAAAAGGAATCATCTACAACTAAAGTTTTCAACAAGATGCAACTACGAAAAGTAATTCGAAAAGAAAGACCATCACTGTGTTTTTCATATTTTTTTACAAACTGCGGCCAATTTGTTTAGATGGATTGGTACTGATTGTGGTGATGGTACATTAGAACACGAATTTCATGTAGCTGACACCCAAGAAATGAAGAAGTTCTCTACTATTTTTTACGATGTGATTGGTCGAGGGTTGAATGACTATCACCTTTGGCTTTCTGTGTTCGAACGGCCAAAATTCAGCAAGTATGTGTTCTTCTTTCGTAAACTATGAAAAAATGCGAGCGACTGTTATTTTTCTTTCAAAAGTCAATACTCTGAATGAATGAATGGATAATTGACGATGTTTCTCTCTTTTTTAGGTTTACTCGTGTACAGCGTGTGACGTGTTTAGTGACGTTCGTATTAAGTTGGATGTGTGTAAACGCAATGTGGTTTCAGGCAGCACCTGATGGTAAGGTTGACGTGTACATTGGCTTCAAGAGTTACTCGTTTGAAGAGATAGTGATTGGTATCATTACAGCTCTCATGGTGTTTCCGTTGAACTTTGTGCTGGTCATGTTGTTTCGAAAAGCCAAACAAAAACAGGTAACTCATAAAAGTAGATTTTCTAATTTTTTACTTTTTTAAGAGTGTTCAAGTTAGGCAAAATTTGGAATTTCTTTTGATGGTTTTCGTTGATTACTGATTGAGTGGTTTCAAAGAGAGGCGAAAGTTCTACACAACCAGTGACACTAGCTGGTTAATGAATGCAAAAACACAACACGTTTCCCAAACTTAAACAAATGAATCTTGAAAAGCATTTCTTATTTTCTGAATTTAACCAAAAAGTCAAAAAAAAGTTTTGTAAGCTTGTATGTTTGATTCCTTGTCATTCTTAAGGTACCTGAGAAAAAGTTGAAGATATGGAAGCCAGCTCGTCATTTGAGGATGGATGTGGTCGATGTCGATAAGGTTCACTTGATGGACAATGATGCTTCATCGTCTGACGAATTTCAATTTGAATTCTCTTCACCGCTTGTTCGGCGAAAGAAGAAGTATCGAGACATTCATGAGCTGCTGGCCAGAGAAGGTAACACATTTTTGTTCATAAGAATGTTTGTCTTGTTTAATGATAATAACAGAATAATGACGCGGCAATGATTTTTTGATTGTGATTTCGGCATTACACGGCTCTTCATCCTTATCAACAAAAGTAGTTCGAAATGGTTTAAATGTTTCATATTTGTGTCATTTTTACTCACACCCAGGGTTAATTTCAGCCATAACAGGGTAATCAGCATAAAATTTACAGAGATAAAAACCGAATTATTTGTTATGTAACAAATTGAAATGATTGGCTAATAAATCCACCGTAAGTGACTGGAGATTGAAGGACGAATGACAATTGAGCCGATATTCGAGTGAATATTAATTTACTAATGGCAGAAGCGGCATTGACCGTAGGACAGGCATTTAATGAGAAGTTGGTAGCTTAGAACTGAAGCAAGTAAAAGACAGCGAACGAAACGACAATTAAAATAGCGTCCCCTATAGAAAAATGTAAACCAAAATGCTATGCAATAATACTTTCCTAATGCACTGTTGTAGCAATTAGTAAGCAGGAAAATTTATTGTTGAGTTTCGATGGTGGTTGAACATAGACAGGGCTTTTATTGAAGTAAGAAAATGGCAGCGAAACAGAAAATGAAAAAGTAAAGAGGCGACACTTGTGCAAGAAATCATTGTTTAAAAGGAAATTGAAATAGTACATGGAGTTGTTGTTGTGTCAATGTAAAGTGATTTAACTTTTCTTTGAAAGAAATAATAGTTATCGAGAGTTTAAAAAATTAAAAAGAGGATTATTTGATTTTTTACGTTCATGATTTTCACTTTTTAGTGTACTTTTGTGTTATTTATTGCTATTTTGGCATTTGTTCCATTTCTTCTTTTCGATTGTCTAGAAAACACCCATATGGAAAGAGATGCACCACCAACTGGTGATAAGCTCGTGTTCCGAACGTCTATGGTATCAGAGAATCGAATGCAGCCACTTTCATCCCCACTTACTTTACCACTGTCCTTCGATAACAACACTGTTGAACGCTTGATGATGTCACCTTTGCACCAGTATCGACCCAATTCTTCCACACTGCCGAGAAAAAATACGGGCGACAACTTGGTGGATCTGACACTCCATCGAGCACGTTCAGTAGACTCTCTTCATTTGCAATCAACTGATGACGAGTTGCGGCTGATGAGTCCACGCTTAGATCCAGACGATCTACGAAGTCACATGACTGATATCGTCGAGTAAGTTATGACGCAATCACATACATACTACGCAAACTTAAAAGCAACGTCTTGATATGATCCTCTGCAGGCGAGGTGGATAATCTTTTACAAGTTACAATTTTAATTTAAAAACTTTTCAGCTAGCAACTTTCCGAGTTATGACTTAACACTCTGACTTAATCTGTGTACTAAAACAAAAGTAATGGTAATGGTAATAGCAAAAAAAACAATTGCTATTAAGAAATATGCAATTAACTTTTTCTACCGCCGCATTGAAACTAACTTTATAACTTTCGTTGTTTCTCAGTTTGAGCTAGCAACTCGAAACATTCTTTTTCGAGAGGGGTAACTAAGATCATCCACTTTCTGCGTGCAAAATTGGGAAATTTAAATGTAAAATGTAAATGTAGCTGTGTTTGCGTCCATCAAGTGCAGGGTTTGGAACATATTTGAGATTGAAATGACACAATGAAGGATGTTGAACTATTTCTTGCATACATGACATTTCAGGCAGCAGCTGTCATCCATCTTGAACGACCAGAACGACGGTAGCGTGAAGAGTTCAAACCATAATCTTGGTTTGCCGTCAGAATATTCAAGCAGTATGTACCAGCACGAGGCCATCACAGATGCCATTGTGAGAAAGAACGAAATGCTGGCTGAACAGCTGCAAATACCAGGTTGGTTTGTACACTGAGTTTCTTGTAGTCAATAGTTGATCTGTTGAATCGGCTGTTAATAAGGCTTGAATTTTACACATTGATGCACATTACTTTTGTTTCCAAAAACAAGGGAAATGGACCTTCGGAGTCATGCGTTAGTGTAAGTTCGTAAACTAACAAAGTGCAGGGCTTATCCCTGTCATTAATAAGTATGTTTGATTTAATTACAGTCAACTCTGTGTAATTCGAACTCCGAGGG
>JAYJMG010091075.1:3091-16401 GCA_036873935.1 Stomotoca atra
TTCTGTTTTTCAACAACTGTTCAAAACTTATCTCCGAACATTAGGGTCTTCTGTTTTTCAACAACTGTTCAAAACTTATCTCCGAACATTAGGGTCTTCTGTTTTTCAACAACTGTTCAAAACTTATCTCCGAACATTAGGGTCTTCTGTTTTTCAACAACTGTTCAAAACTTATCTCCGAACATTAGGGTCTTCTGTTTTTCAACAACTGTTCAAAACTTATCTCCGAACATTAGGGTCTTCTGTTTTTCAACAACTGTTCAAAACTTATCTCCGAACATTAGGGTATTCTGTTTTGCAGAAACTATTGAATATTGCAGGACGTATTCTTGGAAAAGAAAATTAAGTTTTTTCCAGGTTCAGTGTGCTCTATTGCGAAAATGCCTTATGCAATAATTAATTCTTGTAAATGTTATTTGTCCTGTCATTTGCAATTTTTCGTTAACTTTGGTATACGTGTGGCCACCAGTGTTGTAAAATTGGACTTCCTACTGCTCCATGTTCATACGCACCAAGTATGAAGCGAGAAAGTGAAGTAAAAGCACCGGTAAAGGTAAGTATTTATGTTTTGAATAGAGGGGCAAATCGACCGTGTAATCTTGTCACTTAAATCGCTTCATTTCCTCCCCTATTCCATTATGAGACTGGATGTGAATAGAGGGTGCGTAATACATGGTTTTCAACTATATTCTAATTGTTGTAATTATCAGGTAATAACAGAATTTTGCATATTTTCAAGAAATTATATTTTCCGAAGTTTTGAACGTGTGGTGACAGAAATAAGTCAAAAGTTAATGTCTGTTATTCTAAGTCAACTTTTCTGACCTCCAATATGACTGCATGCCTCATGTAGACGACTTCATTGAACAGGATACCGAATGTGACAGTGCTAAAAGGCTGCTACGGAATCGATTTTTCGATTTTTCGTGAAATCATTTAAAGCGATAGTCACCACTTCCAAGGGTTTCAAGTCGGTGGTTTAATACGTATGTATCGACAGAAGTTCTGTTAATCACGGTATTCGATTCAATGCAACCGTCAGGTAATATTACTTACACAATTGCAAAGTTTTTAAGTGTGTAATCAATGCAACATTCTTACTCATAATTTTGGATACGTGATATTTCGGCCACATGAGAGTCCGTCAAAGTGTAAATTCGTTACAGTGTTGACTTCTTACGAGAAATATTGCATCATTAGCATTCGTAAAGTGATTCACTTTTCTCGTCTTTTTTCGTGAGGTTTTAATGTTGGTAATAACTGTGAGGTTTGTTTATCGATAGTGCTGAAATTGTTTCAAAAGTGACTGGAAGTTCGACACGCTGTTGAAGCTCTCCATTTGCCAACTCATATATACTAAGACCCATGTGTATGGAGAGTGGCACATGCGACACAACATCTGTATCATGTCTGTTCGTTGGAATCCATCTGTGCTCACCTGCTCTGAGTCGACTGTATCAGATATTGATCATCCTTTCTAGAAGCGAAAACAAAATCCTCGCATAGACGAACCGTATAAAAATGTTGCAGCATGTTATAGAGGTATCTTGTCATCCGGATATAATTCATGATTTTATAGACTTACTTTTCTTACTTTGTTTTCTTACGTACTAAGCATCGTTTTGAAGTCCCCCAAGACAAACAACCTAGTTTTTAGTGAAACCATTCTTGTTAAAGCACATACTCATTTTAATGTATGTATTTGGAAACAAGTTCATGTGTGCAAACTTGCCCAGATACACAAACGAACATTGAGGTGTTTGATAATCTTGTACTTTCGTTTCCTAGCGTCACCTATGCAAAGCTACTTTGAAGACATTCAACGAAGGAAAGTCGAACTACCTAATGTTCAACCTTTGAAGAAAATAAAGGTAGTTGTTTATGTGTTTGCATGCTTGTTTGTTGTGTGTACCTTCTTCTAAAAAAAATGCATGCTGAGATATTTTGTAAGAAGTATTAGTTCCTTACAACATATGTCATGTGAAATTTTGTGTGGTGTTGCTATGATAAACTATTTTTCCAACTTACGTCAGTAAATATTTGTCCATGTTTACTGTCCATCGCATTCTTTAACAGGATGTTACAAGTGAACAACACAACCCACATTTGTTTCGTTCGATCATAATTTATCACGTCATAAAACCATTTGCCTTATATTCACCTTGCGCCAGATAACGTTTCTCCTCCTCATTGTTTAATAATCCGATACTGAGAGGTTTGTCGCAAAACTTTTGACACCTGTCGCGTATTTTACGAACTAAGCTTTGGTGATCTGAAGTTGATTTATAATCGAATTAATTCACAACCGTATAATTTAAGAATTTTCGAAGAAAAGTGTTTATAGCAACAACAACAAAAAGTGTTCTTCTTACCCTAGCTTTATTCTTACTAGGTTTATAACTCAAATGTTGTGACTTGAAGAGAATGTGCAGCTTTGCTACCTCAACTATTTTCTCCGTAATGTTTTCTTTGTTTTGAAAGGTTGAAGTGACGTTGAACCAAAATCCAACGAAGAAAAAAATGAGAAGTTATGAGTATAAACCGAAAAAATTGAATTTCGGATCGAAGGTATATTCCTTTCTGAATTTTGAGCACGAGTCAATAAATAAGTGAATCTAGTTGCACATGATTATGAACATTAGATACAGCGTGAATTAGTATTCTTTATGATTCAGTTTGGCTTTTAGATGGATATTTTAACTCCATTTTCTATGAAAAAAATTCAACCACAATCAACCAAATTGTACAAGCTGTCAAAATAATTTTAAATTGTGAACCGCCAAATAGAAATATGACTTCTGTGACTCATGAGACGAAAATAACTCACTGGTAAATCTGTGGATGACACTTTTTTAAGAAACATCTCATTTTTTAGATGTCACCAAGTCAAGGAAGCGAATTTGAAGGCGGAATGTTATCGCAAGTGTCCAACTTTCAAGTGATGCGTAAACACGCCCTGACACCTGTGACTCGTGATCGTGAAGACGCGTCGTTCGTGTTTTCGCGAGGTACGCCTGTTGATGTCTGTACTTCTTCCCGTTTTATTTACTGTTCATTACTATTATTATTTTTATTATTATTAAGTATGCGAATTGATCGTTCTGATTTACAAGAAATTCGAAAGAACGCGTATTAGTGAGAGGTCAGTTGTTACTGGGTTCGTTTGTCTCTCTTAGAACCGAGTGTTGATTCAGATACGTATGATTTTGATGGTGAGAATTTTTACGACGATCACGATGACGTAAACATTTATGGCCCACTTATTGGTGAGAATGATCGAAACCGTCAGAAGATGCAGTTTTCTGATAATGGTCTCCGTCTCGATGAATTTAATGCAGCCTCGTGTCGTTCAATGTCTTACCAATCGAGGAAAGTTTATGAGGCTATGGAAAAACCTGACCAAGCAGTAAATATTGGATGCAGTCGAGAACTAAATCGTTTTTACGAACAAAAAAAATTCGCTGCGAATTCACGAACCAGCAAGAACGGTAAAGAATATGAAGGGTCTAAAGAAACCATTTTCAAGCAGCCTAAATGTAACGTGAGATCTAAATATCAACGTGACAAGACCAATGAAGTGTATACTGGGCCTAGCAGAAGTGTTGTTTGGCAACCTACGAATGAGGCTTTAATTGAGAAAGGAAATGCGAAGCAGGTACGTCGGGTGCCGGAGATGTGTGCGGTGGAACAAGATTCATGTGACAGAAGATTCTCGTGCAAATCCTCACAAAATGTCCTTGCGTCGTTTACATCGAATTCACGAGATTTGTTGTTTGGAGATTCTTTTACACAAGAACACTCAGATGATGATTCATATGATTTGCCTGTGGCGCCAGTATATATGAAAAAAGATCGCTCGTTTAGTCTCCAACGAAGCCAGGGTGTGAATATTAACGAAAAAGAAGGGACTGAAACATCAGGCAATTTGAACAGTATCTATAGTGCCCCTGAAATGACCATAAATTCTAGTAGTGTTAATCGAGAACAAAAATATGATGAAATACTTTCCAGATCTTATTCTGAATCGAAGCAACTGGACTTGGATAAGGAAGCGATGAAACTTCAAGATTCTAGTTTACTGGTACCGGACCTGAGTTGGCAAAGTAATGTATTTGTCGAGAACATGGAGCAGGAAGTCGAAGATTATGGGTTTTCGAACGGACATACAAATGATAAATGCAAGGGGAGGTAAGAATCTTTCTTCAGGGCAAGGTAAATCATCCCCTTACAAGGGAAAATGAGTGAAAGGCGAAAACATTGCTTGTGTATCTTCCAATCTATTTTTACGAACATTATCGAGACCCAATGATCAGAAGTAATCTGTTTTATTAACTGGTTGCGTTGTATATAAATATGCTTTTCTCTCCAACTTATCTATTTCTTATTTTAGTTTGACAAGTGATGTTCCTTCTTTTGATTTTTTTGTCGATATCTGATGAACTACAACGATGGCCGACGCGATATTTCGAGTTACCATAGCATGCCACTGCGACTTATACGCATTTGAATCGAAGTTAGCGCGTGAAGATCATTTTTAGATTGTGAGTATTGACACTATTGACCTTAGCTGTTAGATTTTTCCTTCATGGAATATAAAGCTAATTTTCAACTTATTTGTGCAAAAACAAAGTGATATTTTCTGGGGTACAGAATGAGAAAATTTCGAGATTGTCGAATTTGCGAAAGAGGATTTGGTTTTCACGATTATGGCTGTGTAAAAGAATGCGCTTTGGTATTGATTTCCGATAATTCTAAAATATAATGTAAATAGAAAGTGTTCTAGGGGTGTGTTAAACTAACAAGATGCGATCATACGACATTCATATTGAATGCGACCATGACGGCTAAGCTGGTGTTTAGGGTTAGCCTTAGGGTTAGGGCTAACCCTGACAATAGTTGTACGGCTAAACGTAACCCTAATCCTAACGGCTAGTTTTCTTGAAGGACATGGACCCACGACTTTTGCCATCCACAGCCCCGACCAGAAAGTAACATATCACCCCTAGCGCGAACCTTCCTTAAATTGTGGGTATTTAAAGAACGACGCATTTCAACCCAAATTTAACTTATAGCGCAAACAAAAGATTTATTGTGATCGCATCTTGTTAGATTAACTGTATGCTAGTTATATATCGTTTTGATTTTGAGCATATTTTAAATTTTGTTAGTTTTTCGGTGGTCCGGTTAGATGAAGGTATATCTGCAAATTAAAGGGGGCGTCGGAAAAATATTTGTATGTTCAGTGACGTCACCCTCGCTCTTCCAAGTGATAGTTCGCTTTCGCCCATGAGCGGGGCGCTGAGACCTTCGTGAAATAAGTTTCGCTAATTTCGTTGATTTTATCTGGCTGTTGAGTTAAGGCAGGAAAATTTTCTCTTGTTGTTTTGAATTGTTAAATACAAAGATTTATGCGTATGTATATATGTTCAAACCGAATTAAGATATTTGTCTTCGGACAATGTGTTGTACAAATCTCATTTAAACCAGAAAGCTATCAGAGAATGGTTATTGTTTTTCGTTGCAACCTACCGCAGATGACCGATATAACACCCACTCCCGAATAAATGCCTAGGGAGCCCAGGGTTTTTCAAAAAATTAAAAAACTCCCTGAGTAATAATTTTCTGTCCTGAAAATCGAAGAAAATATAAAAGGAACACCCATAACGTACTTGAGCGAATGCGATATGGAAAAGGCAGAAAAGTTTTTCCATATCAATGATGAGGGCGACGGTTGCTATTTTGTATCAATTTTTAACTTATTTTCCATTTGGTGTCCCTTTACTCCGCCCTATGTTGATATAAAAGCACCCTTAAAGGCGAGAGGGAACACTTTAATTCAAAATTGCCAACGCATGGTAAAAAATGTATAGGATATTAAAACAGTCATTTATATGGTACTTTGGCCGATAAATAAATATCTGGAAGCTAAGTTGGTGAAATTAAATTTGCTTGGAAACGATATGGAGAAATGGTCGTTAAAATTATGAAGTGTGATCTTCGAGAAGTTTAATTTAAATAATTAACAAGTTTCGTCGAATTTCAAATACATTTCTAAGCTACACTGCAGTTAGCAATCAGTAGGCTAATTTTTCAATTTTAAGCCTACGTTTATAACTATAATGTATAATGTAATGTATGTGTCTGTAGGGACGTGGGGAGAAAATAGCAGGTTCCCTGTGGTCTGCTCATCATGCTTAAAAATACATGAGGAGAATCGTGTACGCTAAGTACGCAGGCTACAGTGACCCTAAATCTTCGTTAAACTAGCCTGGAGCTCAGGCTACATCAACTTCGTTTCGGGACTTAGTTTTGAATATTGAATCTCAAACCTTCTAACCGTTCAATCAGTTTTCAGAGGCAAAAGAACACAGGCAACCCAGTCCGTACCCAATCTCTTTGTTTCCCGAAGGTGTCGGTAAAAGTAAAATGACATTGGGATTGGACGCATTGCTTTATGGCTTTAAAAATGAATTGCAAGATGAATAGCCATAGCAACATCTGACGAACTCATTGATACGAACAATTCGCACATAATTTCTGCTAGCCTTGAATTATTTATTTTGGCAGAGATGGAGTATACAAGCGTGATATATCTGGTCGAATTTTTTCACTAAATTTTCTTTTAAGCGACGTGTTCTGATTCTTCTATTCATCATTTGTTTTACCATATCATCAACGAATTAAATACGAAGAAAGAAGCTAACAGAATTGTAAAGACTTTTCGTTTAACCATATATATTTACTTTGCAAAAATTTAAAACAAAAGCCTCGAACAAAGAATTAACATTATGCTGGGAATAGCAAAGGAATCGTGGAATTTAATGTGAATATATATGATATTTTTTACTCAAGTTTATCTGAGACAACATAAAAACAGACATTACTAGAAACTTATTGTAGATATTTAAGCATCCAAGATGCCGAGACAAATAATTATAAAAGTTATTGACAGCAAACCAAGGCGAAAAGTTGTTGAGCCACCTCCTCCTCTTATACCTAAGGTTCAATTCGACCAACTAGCCGTCGCTGCATCACGACAGGATGAAAGTAGTGACGACGACGACGACGACTTTGGTAAGTCCAATTGCTGGCTTAATGTGTTTGCTCGTTTTTATGGGTTTTTTGCCGTTAGTTGTGGCACTACGGATTTAATAATGACGCGCTTGTCGTAATTTTATTTCGCTGCTGACAAGTGAATTTTACTTGCGGGTTTCCTTAATTTTTGACCACTGTCAGCAACATTATAAGGGTGCGTTAAACCACAGTCGAATGGTTTAACTTACAAACGGTTCTGTAGCGTGGTTTGATCTGGCCAACGGAAAACTTAATGTGACACAAGAGGAAAAACTTTAATTTCTTGGATACTAGTCGGAAGCAATTTTTTTTTTGGCTTAACTATATATGACTGTTGACATGTTGTTTTCGACCTGTGACCTAATTGCTCAGCTGGATTCAAGAAGGATGTTTTTAAGTATAGCTTTAATGTGGTCATCTGCTTAGCAGATGTTTAACAAATTCCTATTACTTCTCGTCTCCTGACAAACCATCGAATCGAAGGAAAAAAACCTTTCTGAAGCTCATATATCAGTGGTCTTGAATTTTAACTACTTTCAGTGTTATTGTCATATTTAGGTCAGCTTTGTGCTGTATGTCATTTACTTCTTTGTTGCTTTCTCGTCAGTAAATCCGGCTTCTAATAACTTCTAATTGGCTTAGACTCATTACGTTCATGGATGCACTTTACTCATTACATCGACTTTGTTTGTATGTGTTGATGATGGTATTGCGTAGTAAACAGCGCAGCGTACACGTTATGATCAAACGAGCGCGTGGTGAAACATAAGCACTTCAGTAATGTAGTATGAAGACAGTTTGACCATGTTGCGACTTTTATGAATGACTTTTTCTACATGCAGCAGTTCATCTGCAAATGAAGTTGATGCGTCAGCCTTGTCAGGAGAGAAAATAGGATCCATAATTCCTTTTTGATTGAACATCCTGTGTTTTTAATGGCGCAATCCTTAACAAATATGACATTCTATGAATGATAGCAAAAAATGGGGAAACTAACATTGGAAACAAAGACTTTTCTCCATTTCACTCTTCTAAAAATACTCTTTTTTCTTTGTGTTCTTTCAAATTCGTTAATAGTCATACTACACGGAGCTCAATCACGTCCTTGGCTGTTCAACCAAAGAAACCCATCTAGTAAGGTCTCTCAATGTTAAGAAACTGAGCAGCTTGAAATATTTGAAGAGTTAACTTATTTTATTACTTTACTCCCTTCGTGTTGTCTGGAATAAATAAAGGATGCTTGTCAGTGAATTCCTCCCTTTTTATAAAACCTTAGACAGCGTGATTTGTCGATGTTTTTGCTAGAAAGACAAAATAGAAATGGCATATGCCGGTCACGTGACCCAAAAACAGATTATGTAAAACTGATATAATTTATGCAAGAGTGCTGGAAGCGCGTTACAAAAGATTTATCTGGTTAAAAATAATTTAAAAAGAAGAATCAAGTTGATTTTGTGAAGCAGGAAAGGTTCTAGTCCAGTACAGTAAAATAATTTTCGTTATCCCATGGAGCCTCAGGGCAGAAGAGAGAGACAGGTATTTCAGTGGCTCGAGGAAATGTTTTCTTCATGAACAGCCCAGCTGAGGAAAGTTTAGCCCTTCAGCTGGGCGATAAGATCTTCTGCCACAGCTACATTATTGACTTTCACAATTTTTTTCTTCACATTTTGTTTTGGTTGTTAGTGGCAATTGTAGTGCGGTTTTGACGTTGATATAACGTTTTTTAGATGATTTGGTAAAGCCATATAAATTAATCATGTGTACTTAGATGTATGGTTTCAAACATTAAATTGATGGAAAAAAAATAATTTATGATTACTCACACCCACACTAACTCATGTTATCTCGCGTTAACCATTAGTTTTGTTTGTTTGTTCTGTTTTGGGTCATTTTCCTTTTGAAATCATCAGCATCTGCTAAAAAACTGCAAATCATTGAATCGTTTCAGACTAACAAACAGAACTGTATTTTGACGTATCTGCTTTGAAGAAGATTAGTCTGAGATAGCACTGAATGGATGGGGGAAATGCCTGGTCCATTAGAATGTTCAGAAAGGTACTTCAATGGTTCCATAAGAACTTTAGCTATGACCTTATATTTACATATTATAAATCGAC
This sequence comes from Stomotoca atra, assembly GCA_036873935.1. Lineage (NCBI taxonomy): Eukaryota > Metazoa > Cnidaria > Hydrozoa > Anthoathecata > Pandeidae > Stomotoca > Stomotoca atra. The sequence goes on from JAYJMG010091075.1 coordinate 12,283, forward strand.
CAAAATTGATTGGAAAAAGTGAACAGGGAGCTGTCATTTTCATTAGTGCGCTGTTTTTTCGAAATCCAAGATTTAATGGTAATTGCTATCATCAATTATTATCAACTTTTCTTCCGTGGTATGTAAGCAGGAATCAAAAGAACAGAATAACCTTGCACCATTTAGCGAAGTTAGAGTAAGTCCTAGATAATCGTATGAGGTTCTCTTGACTTTTACCTTTTCGTGAGGTGAAGATCATTCTCTTTTCTGGATACGGTTATTTTAAACATCTCCTAGAGGTAAAGAGAAAAGAAGCTCCGACGACAACGAGTTATCCCCTTATAAATCAGAAAGATACGGCCCTGGGAACGAAGTTGAAGAAACTGGAGATGCGATTGAAAGAAAGGGGTAACTTTCAATCAAAAGGTTTGTAGCAAGCTTATTCTCGATGCCAATATCGTTCCTTGCTCACTTTGTCTCTTTCTGATATGTTGAAAAAAGGCGTTGTGTACAAAGTTTCCTCGACGCATTAATATCACAGCAAAAAGAGAAAAAAGATACCGTGGCAAGTTTGTATTGATACGTTTTAGGAATTCAAAATTCGTTTCTTCATAGAACATGTAACCGAATAAGTTTCAAATTTACCCCTTTTTCGTGTAATGCCAAATGAAAAAAATTTGTAGTTTGTAATTCTCGTGTTCTCAGCACTTCTTTCTTGTCTCTTATCAAAAACATGGGAAAAGACAAATCGCGCTGGGGAGGAGTATAGCAGTTCGTGACACCGGAAAACGTTAAAAAAAGTCCGTAAAAGTCGCGTGCTACATTTAGAAAAGTGAGATTTATAGGATCGCTAACTGGAAATAGTTAAGATCTGGAAAGTGAACGTTTAAGACGTAGCGTAGAAGCGCAACAAGAGAGAGGGGTGAACGATAGTTTTTATTTATTTATTCTTTTTTCAATATCAGCTTTACTGTTCATCCAATATCAAATTTTATCATAAAATTTCCAATTTATGAATATTTTGACCCAGCAATAACGATGCATAGTAGTTAATAGGTTACTCGTTACAAATATTTACCTAGAGAAGGGCCGAGCCACAAATAAGCATCAGCTTCCCTTTAATAAGCACCTTACTTAAATCGGTTTTGTGTTGGTGAACACACATGTTTTGATGGAGCAGCTGACTCAAACCAGGAAAATTTATTTAACCCCAAATATGGTTATTTGTGTGCTTGTTTGTAATGTTTTAATATAATGCTCAACATGATAAACAAGATAACCAGAAGTATGCACATTGTTGTGAGATATAAAAGAAGACAACAATTTTTTAACTCTTACAGCTTACCATTTTCGGAATTTACTTGATATTTGTAGAGATGAAGGGAGGAGAATGTGAAGTTAACTCCAACCATCATCATATAAATAAACTTCACTCTCCAGCTGCACTTCTGACCTCAAATGGCACTTCGAATGCGGCGATACCGCCGTTGTCTTCTCTGCAGTTATTGAAAATGCGCCGGAATAAATATGTAAAGAGCTCGCCTTGCATGTAATATTTCATTTGTTTATGACAGGGACGTTGTGTTCTATATTGAGATAAAATAAGCGAAATGAAGGTTGAATTTCAAGAATTTTAAGTGTAAGGCCAAGGTAAATTGATTTTCTGTTATGCGTGTCCGCGCGCATTCGTATTTTTTTGGTGCATTCGTCGTTTTTACACCCAAATGAGCGCGTTTGTGCTTTTTCTCCTCTTCTCAACAATGACAACAAACTTTACCTCCATATTCTGCCATTATGAATTCTAATTCGTGAGCATTGGTAGCCGACCATGATGACACAGTAAAAAAATGATATCAGTTGGTATTGGTATCAGTTTTTCTTCGTGTTTTACGCAAATAAATTAATAATAGCTCTTTCCTTGCTTTGGGATAAAAAATGTAAAAAGTTAGCGCGCTTGACTTTTGCCAATCATAAAAAGCCCGCATTCGCATTTTTGCTTAAAAAAAAACGCGTTGCGCATTGGGTTTTTGACCTGGGCACGCATAACACAGAAAATCAATTACCTTGGCCTAAAATAAAAATTGGGGGAAGCGCCGACAAAAATAATTTTGCTTACAATGTAAACGGGGTGTAAAGCAGCAAGTAAACACGAGTTTGTGTTCGAATGGCAAACAAGTTACAACAGACATGCGCGAAACAATTTCTGCCATCTTTGAATTCTTCAAAAAAGTTTACAACTGAGAAGGAAGACAGGTGATCGCGCAACAGACTATCGTCTTACTGTTTAGGTTACTAGTTATGTCATATGTGGAAACTCATATGAGATATTAAAAGGATATATTGAAAAGTAAATATTTTGTCGTTGAAGAATTTGCTGGAAATTGAATCACAAGATAAATAGTAATTTAAGATACTTTAGATATGGATATTCAAATACCCCCAGGATTAACTGAGCTTATGCAAGACTTTACTGTTGTTGCTCTGAGAGAAAGACCTACTGATATTGTCGAATTTGCTGCGGACTATTTTACTAAGTTAAGAGACAGTAAAAAGAAGTATGGATCAAACTCTTCGTCCCAATTAAAAGGTGTAAAATTTGCTTCTGCCGCTGCCGCAGATGACTCAGATGAAAGTAGTGATGGAGAACCAGGTTTGTGTTGTGTATATATACTGTTTTATATTTGTACTCTTCCACTTTAAGTTTTTTCCTTTTAAATAGGCAAATTGTTGAAGAAAAATAAGTGAAACTTTTTTAAAAAATTTATTTGATTGAGTAAGCTCTCTGCGTGATAATATAATCCTTGTTGCTTGCTTTGTGAGTAAAGTTAAGTAAAAAGGTTAGTATTAGTTTAATTTTATTACTTATTGTAGTTTTTATGTAAAACACATACAAGAGGAATACCTTGATCATGGACTCTTTTCAGCATAATATCGGTGAAACTTAGCTTTGATTATTGGTATTATATATTAGATATACTAAATGTATCATGTGCGTAGAAAACGACAAGATCCTTACAACTTAGACATTTATTTCATTCAGAGCTTTTATCCACATTACGACGGCCATTATCAATGACAAATCCAATTCGACAAATTTTTTGTACAAGGTTTATATATATATATATGCATACCTATTAAGGTATAAATAAATTAAAACAATCTACTGAGAGTAGTTCGACCAATCACCAGTCATTCCCACTAACATCGTGAAATTCCCAGGTGACTAGTCGAAAAGATGCAAAGGTGCAGAAGTAATGTTTTTGTTTAATTTAAGACTGTCCATACGGATTAACAAACTCTCCTTCAACTCCAGTTCAAAGTTATTACATGCAGAGGCTAAAATAGAAAAGTCTTCAAGGCTATGTATACAATATAAAAGTATGTGTATAATATAAAAGATGATCTCAAACTGCCATGGTTTGCTGTGTGTTAATATGCTTACCAGTAAGTGGTGACACACACGCCCATATGTTCAGAAGATCTTACTTTCAAATGTCACATAGTTTTGCCAATATAAGTAGCATTGCAGCAGTAGGTATTCTCTGATAGTAGGTAGTTTAAAGCGCCCAAGTTTTTCAAAAGATGTTTGCAATAACTTTATCTTTTAGCTCTGTTCAGATGTCTTCTGTCTTCCTGGATTTTTAACCATATTGAGAAGACAGTGACAGTACTAATCCATTATGATTGCCCTTTGCTATATGATATCTCTATGCAGAAAAAGATTGTCCCTTGCCTTGTCATTAAGCAAAAAAAATTAAATTCATGAAACTTGAGTTCATCCTTATAGTACTATAATAGTTAACTCACTTCCCATGCATGAAATGTTGTTAAATTTTGCAAGTTTGACAACAATGCAATCATTTATACTTATCTAGCACCAACTGGAAAAATGATTATCAGAAACAAAGCAATATGTTTCGTTTAAAACAATTTTATTTATATATTTTGGATATCAATAGTTATCTTCTTAAGAAGTATTACAAATCTAAAAAAATAGTTTGAAACTTCCTAAGAGAACAGTCGATGGGAGTCATAACATGCACAAGATAATCATAAATGTACACAAGATAAAAATTTGTTGAAAATAAATTTAATATGTTCCTATTTGCATTCTTGATTTACAAGTTACAGCATCAACAC
>JAYJMG010092186.1:0-16395 GCA_036873935.1 Stomotoca atra
GTATTCATTAAAAAGATCATGGAAAGTAGATCAAGATTTTCTAAAAAAAATGTTTTTGAAAAATTTGATGAAAAAGATGACGCTATATCCTTAAGGCTGCACAACCTTAAACCTAAAATCTGAGTCCAAGGAGAAGCGCTCGACATGGGTATCTCAAACTTGGTACATGCATCAAACAACTAATGCCAGTGCATCGCTGCTTCAGCAAAAGTACAAACACTCAGCGTCAGTTTTTACTGGCCATGATAAAATTTAAAGAATGTGAGAGCAAGTTTTTCTTGTAAGGTAGTTCACGGAAACTCACTGCACTCATATTACGCCCCACCGTGGGTGTTCAAAAAGAAAGAAAATATACCACTGTTTGAAAAAGGGAAGGGAAAATGTCATTTCAAATCAAACAAAGAGATTTCACAACCATGAGAACCAAGTATTTTTGGCTCAGACACTGTCATTCATGAAAACACCAAAATACCCACTTAGAGTGATAACTCATTCTGCTTTAGAGACATTAGGACAATTTAAGTTTATAAATTTCTTTCGTAATTGTGACAGGGAAAGTTCAACAAATCTTTTGGTCAGATCACACAGTCAAGTAAATATAGCTTTGTTCTAATCAAGCATAAAGTTTCTACTTGAGTAAGCAAAAAATATAAACCCACCAGTATGACAAACTTGCTCTGTAACTTTAGTTCATTGAATGCCACATCAAATTGAGTAACCAATTCAGGACCTGGGATAGAAAAATATCTATTAAACGCATTCACTTTGCTGGTGTCAATATTGACAATTAACCCAAATTATATGCAATTCAATCCTAATAGTATATTTCTTTCAAAAGTAACACTAAACTAAATTTTAGCAAAAACCCAGCTTCTCTTGAAAAACCTGATAAATAGTGATTTGTAGCATTCTATAATTTATTTCTTGGTGTTGAAACATTTTACACAAAACTCAACAACCTCCAATCCACACTCAAACACTAATGGTGTAGACAGTTATGAGGCAAGCTCATCATTCATTTGAGGCATTGAGCGTGTAATAAGAGACGGCACTTGATTGTAAGGCAACCCTTAGAAAAAAAGAAAAATGGAGGACGATGTAGGAAAAGACTATAACATTTCTACAAACTGTCACAATGCATGATGCATCTTTTACTATTCCCGAGTTAATTGAGATATGCAATGCTCCTTAAACACAGCCAAATACCATCTGAAAACTCATAATGCAAAAAGGACATCCTGGAAAAGAATAATGGAAGTAAAATATAATGCCTTACGGTGACATTTGATATTTACCTATTTTAAACATTTGGCAAAGTTTTACACCCATTCCAGTTTTAGATCTTGAGTTATTGGCAACACATTGAAAAAATGTGTTTATTTTCTCCATAGAAATCACCGTAAAGCTAAAATCCTCATTAGGACGATGAAACTTCACAATACTAGTACTACGATGTCATAAATCCCTGTAATGAACGTCATGACATCATCATTTTAGGTCATTTATCGTGAATTATTTTTGTCACATTCGACGCAATATACTGTTTTTCATAAACAATTAGTTGATCAACTGGTCTTTAAACAGATTTAATCCATCAGCTCATCATTCATTTGAGGCATTGAGCGTGTAACAAGAGACAAAATGCACTTGCTTGGTTTGTTTACAAGAGCAAGCAATTAAATGAATCTTAACGAAGACCCTTTGTGTATTCATTTATCGAAACTCAAACATTCTGGTATGTAATACTTTAAAAATAGTCTGCTCAAATACGAGCCCTGCGTGCTTTGCGTGCTTGTGCGCTTTACGTGCTTTGCATGCTTACGTGTGTTCTTCATGCCTCCTTGGATCTTGACAAATTGGTTTCTTAATTCTGATTTTATTGTTTGTTTGGTTTTGCTTTGGTTGATTACTTTTCTTTAATCTTGATCATACATTCTTTTTACCCTACTTTCACATCTAACATGTCTTAACAACAGTTGCCACTTGAGAATAGAATAATTCCTTAAAAAAGGTTATTTTGAACATTATCATGTTCTTGTGTTAGCTTTTAACTTTTTGTTATTTCACAGAAGCATTCTGATTGTGGAAATTAATATTATTTTTCATATTGTCTCCCCTATTGTTGCATGTGGGTTAGTGTCCCCATATAAGGTAAGATTACACAGGCCTCTTATAATTTATAGTCCATAAAAGCTGACTGAAATGCTTTGAAAAATGTTTTCTTGGTAATGGTGGAGCTAGTACACAGAAAATTAATGGTAAAATGCTGTAAAAATATATAACTACAGAAGCCTTCTCACAGAAAATGATTTATGGCTGCATTTCATATTTAAATAAAGCATGTTGAGCACATTAAGCACATAAGCACACAAAGCACGTAAGCACACAAGCACGCAGAAAACGCAGAGCACATAAGCACATGAGTACGCAGAGAACACAGAGCACGTAAGCACATAAGCACGCAGAGAACGCAGAGCATGTAATTTAGCAGACTCCTTTGAAAATGTTCTCCTGGTTTTTGTATGAAGATATAGTAAATCATTACTTGAAAATGCTAGCATTGAAAGCACCGTGGTCTCAAATGCACAAAATGCAAGAAACGACTCTAACTTGATGAAGTTGTAGTAGCAGTAATAGAAGTAGAAGGAGAAACATAGGTATTTTAAAGATTTTAGTTCCCCCACCCAGAACCCTAAAATTAAACAACTCATATGGTTGAAACAGAAAATATTCATAATAGGTAGAAAAAAAGGTTCAGCATAGCCAGACATTAAGCCATTACTTCAATTCACATAATTCCAACTGTTTTCAAATGGAAAATGATTATGTTTTTTTTGGTATCATCTAAAAGCTATCTTACCTAAAACCACTTTTAGTTCGTTGTGCACGTTCTGATTTCCTATATGCTCTGAAACAACTTTGATAGCTTCCGGGTCATTCCATATGAAATCAACGTGCCATGACACCCACCATCTTCAAAATTGATGATTTTTGGTACAGGTGCTCCATTTCATGGGAAAAACATGTGTACCAAATTTTAGTTTCCAAATCCTTACGGTTCCCGAGATATAGATACTAGTTCCCAGTCCCTTTTAGGGGTGTTTTTTTCAGCGCTGCGGAATTCTTGAGCGAAGAAAGGGCAGTATTTTCCCTATATCTTGAGATCTACTTGTCCAATCTATTTGAAATTTGGTACCAGACTATTTCAAGGTGCCAGGAATCCAAAAAAGACACTAAAAATACAGTAAAACAAAGACTTCTAGGTGAATTTTCCATTTTAAAAAGATTTTTTTTAAAAAAATTAAAAATGTATCAAGGGTAAACACTGAAAATTTTTTTGATGTAGGCAAAATTAACAGATCTTGAAACTTTGTACACGCATTCTACATATGTTGAGCTTGCTTTGTACCAAAAATTACCCTGGTATTATTTCTGATGTCCAAAATATCTACATTCAAATTTGAAAGAAAAAAGTAAAAAAATCTGGAGCTTTGTTATGCCAAAAAGGGCTTCAAGTGAGAGATATGGTGTTAAATGTGACTTTCAAGAAATATTTTAGCATAATGAATTATTATTCCTTTAGCTTTAGTTGTATTGACACTTTTAACCATAGTCACAAGACCATGTTTAACAATTCTGTAACATTCATCTATGAATATCAAAAGAAATTGTTGATTTGGTTGTTGAGTTTTATTCAAATGACGAATCCAGCAGAATGATGCCAGGAAAGAAAGATTATGTCAGTATTGGAAGGAACAAACATGTCCAAAAAAGACTCATCCTGTCAAATTTAAACAAAATGTATGCGACGTTTAAAAAAGACAACCCTCAAATAAAAATTGGACTTTCTAAGTTCTGCAGCCTACGTCCGAAATGGTGTATCTTAGTTGGAGCCTCAGGATCACATTCTGTTTGTGTATGTACCATACACAAAATGTATTGTTATTAGTTAATGCTGTAAACTTAGACTATCATGATTTGATAGACATGATTGTATGTGATTGAAAAAGTAGGGAGTGCATGATACACCGATGTGAGAAATGTCCTGGACTTCCACCACTCAAAGAATACCTTGTGAACAAACTTTGTGAAGAGGAACAAACTATTTGTTTCAAACAATGGACAAGGACAGATCGTTCTGAGCTACTTACAAGAATGGAACCAGTGATGAATTTCATTGAATTACTTTTAAATAAAATCGATGTCCTAACTATGCATTCATACATTGCAAAAGCTCGAGCGAATTAATTATCCTTGATGATTTTGCAGATTTTGTTCAGGATGAAATACAAGGATTTAATTGGAACACTTGCATCCAGTGGTAGTTTATTTCAAGCAAAATGGGAACTTACTAAGTCTTCATTTCAGATGATCTTAATCATGATGCTGACTTTGTTTATAAGGTAGTAGCAGAAACAATCCAATTCATCAAAAATATTCTGCTTGAAGATCTTCGTCATGTATTATTTCACAGATGGGTGTGCAGGGCAGTATAAAAATCGAAAGAATTTCCTAAACTTGTTCCATCATGCTGAAAATTTCGGTGCAACAGCTAGCTGGTGTTTTTTTGCCTCCAGTCATGAGAAATCACCACGTGACAGTATAGGTGGAACTGTTAAAAAATTGGTTTCCAAGGCCAGACTGCAGAGACCAATAAGCAACCGAATTTTGACCCCTATGTTTGACTTCTGCAAAGATGTAATACCAGGCATAACAAGCTTATTCATCCCATCGTGTGATGCTGACATCATCCACAATCAAATGAAAGAGAGATATTCAAATGCTAAAACTTCACCTGGAACTACCATGAAGCTACCATGAATTTACACCACTGCCACTAAACACATTAGGTTCAAAGAGGGTATCGGAGTAAAATGAGTTTTCTGCTACATTTCAATTTGAGAGCATCACAAATCAACTACAAGTGAAATTGACACAGTTTATTGAGTGTGTTTATGATGGTTGACCATGGATAGGAACAGTTCTGGAGATTGATGGAGAGAATAGAGATGTGCTTGTCAAGTTTATCCATCCCACATTACCTTCTCGTTCATTGCATTGACCTGAATGCGAGGATATAATGTTCTGGATACGAACATTCTTAGCATTGTTCAACCCCGTTACTATTACTGGGCGCCAGTAATAGGGATAAATTTATTATTGTTTAAATTCCTGTAGACTATATAAAGTAAAACAGAAGATGCTATTCTTCAGGGAATAATGTTAGATTTTTTTTGTTTCCAAGCGAAAATTTGATTTTTTTAAACTTTTTTATTCCAACTTTGAATGTAGATATTTTGGACATCAGAAAAAATACCAGGCTAATTTTTGGTATAAAGCAAGCTCAACATATGTAGAATGCGTGTACAAAGTTTCAAGATCTGTTAATTTTGCCTACATCAAAATTTTTTTCAATGTTTACGCTTAATACATTTTTAAAGATTTTTTTAAAAATCTTTTTAAAATGGAAAATTCACCTAGAAGTCTTTGTTTTACTGTTTTTTTACTGTCTTTTTTGGATTCCTGACACCTTGAAATAGTCTGGTACCAAATTTCAAATAGATTGGACATGTGGATCTCAAGATATGGGGAAAATACTGTGCATCTTCGCTCAAGAATTTCGCGGCGCTGAAAAAAACACCTCAAAAAGGGTCTGGGAACTAGTATCTATATCTCGGGAACCGTAAGGATTTGGAAGCTAAAATTTGGTACACATGTTTTCCCCATGAAAAGGAGTGCCTGTACCAAAAATCGTCAATTTTGAAGATGGTGGGTGTCAAAACTCCATAATCCACGTTGATTTCACATGGAATGACCCTTCCTAAAGAACAGCAAAAAAAATAAGAAAAAAATGCATAATAATACGAAAACTGAAAAATCACAAAAACAAATTTATAATATACTAAGTAGTATAATTTGTATAAATAATATAAATTAGATGAGCTACAGTAAATATTCAAAAATAAGTAAATAGTCATAAATATTCAATAAATTTACAAAAAAATGCAAACCTTGGCACCTTCTGAAAATTGCTTCAGATTAAAGTCAATTCTGTAACAAGAACAGAAAATAAAATAAAAATAAAATAAAAAAAATAAAATAAATAAAATAAAATTAAATAAAATTAAATAAAAATTAAAAATTAAATAATATACAACGTTCCAGGTCATTTACTTCAAACACAGCCCATCAGAACCCATCTAGAGAGCCGAAGCAGGCAATATTTCAAGGATCTCCTGTTCTGAGATACATCCGGATGCACAGATGATATCGCAAGTTATATTCGAAAAGAGAATTACTGATAGATAAGTTGATACACATCCAGAAAAAAAGAAAACATTCCATCTATTATAATGTTATATCAATGCCAACATCACCAAAAATGTGCGGTTAATTTTGTGAAAGATTTGAATAAAAATTGCAAAGGAAATATGTGCATGCATGATGAAGAGAAATATCATAACCACATAGTTCAATCCTCTAAATTGTCTAGGGAGACTTCCAAAATGAAGTGAGCTCCCACTCTACTAGTGAACAAGCCAGAAACCAAGAGGTATTAACAATTCCCGCCATGACATGTGACCTTTCAATATAACTGCCCAAGCCATAGTCAGTTGAAGTCACTTCTAACCAAAAAGGTTTCACAAACAGGATTTTTTGATGATGAAGGATATCTAAAGGTTCAAAATAAACATATTGTGAAGGCGCATTCCCTTCACAACTACTCACGTCAAATCTATTAGGATTCCACTTTCGTTTCTTAAAATAATTTTCAGGAAAAATGCCAACCCTCCTCACTCACATTCAATATGATTTCACCATGATTATCAAAACATATTATACTAAAAAAACCTTGACAACAATTTTTATAACATTTTCCAAAAAAAGTTCTTACAAAAGTATATGATCCCTGAACTAGCCAGGAGTAACTCATCTTATTATCACTTGCTCACAAGGTTAAGAGCGGATTGGACCCCAGGCTAGCCCTGGGCTTATACCATTTCCTCTAGCAAATGCTGCTAGAGGAAATGGCATTGCGTAATGCTTTAACAAAAGAATCAGTTATGCAGGGCACCAATGAAGATTTGAAGAAATTGATGAAGATGTTGGCATAGAACTTTCATTAACTTTAAGTAGCCTCTTGTGATGTTGATTTTTTTTTTTATCAATATAAACTTCTCCCTGCCCTCAATTAAACACTGTCCTAAAGTCTAAGAATTTAACAAGCTGTGTTTTACAAAGAAACATGGTATTCGAAGGTATTTGCACAGTAAAGAATTGAAAATCTCAATTTTGTTATTGTACCGTAATGATTCGAATAAGCACCCGTATCCTTTAACCACCATCTTGAATAAGCGCTCAGGGCAACCTTGTTCCCAGGGCCTTCTAATTCCATCAAAAAGGAGAAGAGACCCTGGGAACCAGGTTGCGCTCAGAGGTTTTGTTATCCCACTTCATGTTTTATAACCCTATTTCAACTGGGTGACATTTTCTTGGTTAACCTTTTTATACATTTAGTTGAGCTATGAAATCAACTTTCCAACTTTTAGAATTATTCTATGTTGATTTTTGTAGCCATAGCCTTAATTGTTCATGAAATATGGGTCATTAATCAAAAACCATCAAAAACGATTTTCCTATCACTTCCAAAATATGTAATACGTTTTTCTCAATAACTTTTCGTTAAGTTTTTGTGATATTGACTTGATTATCTCAGAAACACTTTTCATTTACAAGGGCTTTCTAAAAACATTTTATGAAGTCACTAGCATTTTTTTTTGTCTTTGGAAAATTTTGTCAAATTTGGCACATTATTGTGTCTGACATTTTGTCAAATTAGAAAAACCAGGAAAATATGCAAACAGAATCGAAAAAGCTTGTCTACAACATAAGATTTTGTTTTTAAAGAAGTCATGGAATTTTGAAAAAAATGACAAAGATGCTGCTGATGTTGCGTTATGATAAAACTGGTGATGTCAGCAAAAAAAATTTGTACTGAACTTTTTTACTCTAGTATTTCCCTATCCGTAATTCTGGAGGGGGCGGAATCAGCCAAATCTATTTTTCATAAAAAATCGTAAAGTTTTATTAAAGGACTGAGTGTTCTTTATACAGTGGTCTGAGAATCGATTTAATTGGTTGTATCAAATAAGGTAGAGTTTTGAACAATAATATGTTTTGTTGGCTTGAGGAAAATTGAAATAAATTCTTTTCGCATGCTTGATCTTTTACAGAAATGCTCTTCATCTCTACTAAAATGAATAAAAGTAATGCTTCTTTTCAATCAAAAGAAAAAAGTATCTAAGATTGAGAGAGTTGTGTTATTAAAAAATACACAAACCAGCAGCCATCTTTTTAGAGTGAAAATACTGACTTGAGTCTTAATGTGTAAAGCTTTAAAGTGTGCTTAGACACAGAAAAATGTGAAATACTAACGAATCTAGTGTTGAATATTGTTTTCACTAAAAATTGATTTAATGAAAAAGACAATGTATTTTCTAACTTTTACGAGTCTGCATACATGTGCAAAACATTTTCTGTGTCATACCCTAGTGTTAGCTCGACTAGTAGCAAAAATTGCTGGCATTCTCATTTCCAGTGACTTCAATTAATGTTGCCCTAAACTCGATGCTTACATTTGTGTTAAATGATCTGTGTGTCATTAGCATCGTTCACTCATAGTTTATTATTGCAGTCAGATTCTATTTAAACAAACAGGCTAGCCACTTTATGTACCAAAATTGCAATCTCCTTTTCCTATTCTGCGAACATAAATATGAACATGAACAGCCTTGAATGTCCTAAGTGCTTACCATGTCATTGGTCCAAGATTATTCATCTCTCTGACGTGACGTACAAAATGTAAAATGAAACGGCCAATGTTCCTCAATTCAGTTGATTTGAGGCTCGTTTAGTGAAAAAAACCTATTCACACTGGCAGGAACTAAGTTTTAGCAACATTTCAATCAATATTTTAAAGTTACTATCTAATTTTTTTTCACGCACAAAATTAACGCTCACACTTGATTTTTCCAAAAACAGTTGAGACTGAGCTTTAATTGTAAAAAACAAAATGAAAAATTAGGGTTTAATTTCTACTATGTAAACATACAGGGGAAAAACAAAATATATTCTAATGCACAATGGATGAAATACAGGTGCGTGTAGCATAAAGAAGAAATGTTCAATTTGTCAAATCTATATTTTCAAAGCTTTTGGCCTATGTAGCTTAGGCCATCAGTAAAATTGAAACGTTGAAATATTTTTCGTAACATTTTATAACACAAAAAGACAATTGTAGTAAAAATGTAAGTACTCCTACTAAAGCTTCTAACCAATCACCAGTAATATCATGTGAATCTCCCTAGTCACTATAACTAGTGATTCGTGGAAAAGATAAAGAGGCCTAGAAGACACATTCCTGAAAGTACCAAGTGGGCAAAATTGTTAAAAATTCACTGTGGAGGAGTGCATTTCTATTGAAATAATAACAATAGAAATGTACTCCTCCATAGTGATTTTTAACCATTTTTGTCGCTGGGTAAAAGCTCAACAAGTCTCAGATGTGTGCATTTATCAAGTTATGCTAAATGCTACTCACACTTTTTGTGCACATGAAGGAAGCTGGTAAAACAATCATATTACTTGCAATTCAAATATCTAATTTTCTGACTACAAAGTTCCATCGTTTCTGATAAATTAACAACAATACGATGATAATAATAATATAATGTCTCGATAATTTTTATGATTATGCAACAATAACCATGACCTGAAAATGAAGTAACACCAGCAGTAAAATTAGATTATTAGAAAATAAATAAGTACTTAGCATGCTTGAGCATTCTGCGGAACATAAAGACCCCAACAAGTTTATGCCAAAGTGGTTCTTTTCGGAAAACATCTAAAATAAAACAAAACAAAAAATCAACACAATTATCAAAAAAATTTACAAACGAGGAATAGCAAATTTTTCCCAAGCAAACTTCATTTCGAATTTTGTTTTGACATACAGCACACTCTCAATATCTTGAATACTCAATATCTCGAACTTGGCTCTACCTCGAACAATTCCTCCGGTCCCTTGGTCATTGCGCACTCATTTGGACCAAAAATCTCAAATAAATCTCGGTCTCGAACTTTTAGCTATCATGAACAGGTTTTCAGGACCTGTGGCCGATTTTCTCTCGCTATCTCAAACTTTTTCCAAAACCCTCTGCAAAACTTCGCATCTTTGAGCTTAAATTGAATTTTTAAATTTTTTTTGCATTACGATCTTGAACTGGAAGCATGCCACCTTTATATCTGTGGTTGAAAAATGCAAAGCCTTAAAAGATCTGGTGAAGGAAGTCCAACAAAACCTTCTAGCAATGAACAGCCCAAAAAAGCCCAGCATGAATAGGGTTAGGCATCAGTCAGACGATTTTCTTTGTTTTCAGCCCACTTCTCCATAACTCGAACTCTCGTTATCTGGAACTAATTTCCCGGTCCCCTCAGAGTTCGAGATATCGTGAGTGTACTGTATTTCTCTTCTGTGCAGAAACTTTAAATTATTATGAACTGGATTTCACACACGTAATGGACTGGGTTCTCACGAACTGATCCCAGTTCATATTCCTGTTGAATGAGTTGAAATTCATGGTTAGGCTGGCCAGGGAATATGTATTTTAAAACAGAAATATAGGCAGAAATCCCTTTCACTTTAACAAATTAATACAAAACTTATATAAACAGAAACAACAGAAACATCAAACTTCAAATTCTTAGTCTTTCATTAGCCTCGTGACGGTCTTTGTTAGCGTGTGAAAAAAAATAAGTAGGAGCAGCCATGCTTGCATGCTCTGAAAGGTGTCAAGTTCTTCAGAGTCAATCAGCGCGCATGCACATCATTTCCAGAAAGATTTTAAAATGCATTGACATGATGTCACTGCGTTCTGGAGACTGGGCATTCTCCACCAAATTTAAGGGTTATGTCTAAAAAATCATTTTTGCATTTGGGTAACAACACGCAATGCTGACAGTCGTGGTTGTCACAACTGTTAAAAAATCCAGTTGGTACAACTTGCGGTTGTCATATGTTGGGTTGGTGGAAAACTTGGGGTACCCCATTATGGGGTCCCACATGGGGTAGGCTTTGGGGTACCTAAAACATATTATTGATCAACACACTCCCTCATCTCCAACACTCTAGATGTTTCTCAGAGCTGGTAGAGCTAGAAACGAAGTTTTGCTTCTTTACGAGCATCTTGGAGTTTTGTACAGCAAACGCAAACGATAAAACGTAAAGATATAAAATAACATTTGAAAGAAGAAAGCAGTAAAAACATTTCTAAAAAAGTAAAATAATCTGCTTCACTTTCGCATGGTTTCGACCAAATCTTTCTTTTTTTTTTTTTTCTAGAAGATTCAAATAATAAAAATAAAACAATAATTGCAGCAGCTGTTATCTCTTTTTCATTGTTTGTATAAACAGAAACTTTCTTTGTACTCATTGTGTGCACAATCAAAAGATCAGAGTGAAAATCGATCGAAAGTAAGAAATATAATACGAAGAAGAGTGCTATTATTGGTCCTTAAAATACGACTTATTAAAAACGAAAACAACTAATATGGCGTCTTTGTCAACGCTTTCGGCGCGCATCTTTTCATTTGGTTTTACCTTTATACTAACAGATAATGTTCATTTTCACGACTCCTTATTATGCGAACGTGTAATCATCACTCTAAAGGTATAGTATGTTAATTTTCTAGCATTATCTAGTTCTTAAAGTGCTGAAACTAGGTACCCCACAGCCTACCCCATGTGGGGCCCCATATGGGGTACCCCACGTTTTCTACCAACCCCCCGCATGTGTCAATGTTTTGAAGATTAGTAAAATCTAATGACTCTCTGATCTTTCGGCTTGAGAAATCCTTGAGAGGTTTATGGCTCCTTTTTAAGAAGAGCTGCACCAACACATTTCCACTGGTAAATGTTTCCACAGAGATTTTGAAGACAGTGTACTTTCTTTGGTCACAGAATTTCGCACACAAAACTGCCATCCAACTTTCCTCATTTGTCGTTATTTTCCTGTTAACATTGTTTGGAAGTGTTACGCCAACAATTTTTTGACTGAAAAGGAACCAGCTCTCCTCGATAGGACAGAATCTTGTATGTCCGAGAGCGTAGCACTGAAGGATAAATGAATCCAACTTCAGTCTTTGCCAGAGCTTTCCCATCGAAATGAAGCTGAGTATATCTTTAATTGACCAATCAGGTCCACCATCAACAAAAGTAAAAACGTTGAATATTATTTCTCCTATATTCTCCCTCTTTATTAAACTGTGAAGATGATTGGCATGCATGATGCTTGTACTTTCAATGATTTTGGGAACGTGGCATTTCATTTTGCTTAACTTGTCTTTTTCACATTACTGGGGTTTAATCCATATACCCTCGGAGAAAGATCTCTGTCTTCTGCTGGCTACTTTCCGAGGTGGTGAAAGAGTGAACAGCTTCACTTCATCCCTTCCTTCAAAATCTCGATTGCAATGAGGAGTAGTGGTCATGATTGTTGGGGGAGTGGGGTCTCCTTTAGATAGAATGTCCTACTTTTTCTGCGGCGGCTTCTGCACGGCACATGTGAGACATTTCATTAACAAGATTTACTTGGCTGCAGATGAAGAGAAAATCCTCGTAACCATTTTTTTCAGTACATTTTGCAGCAGATGTTTTCCTTCTGGGCCGTATCATCCAACAATGGACAGTGTTCTTGCTCACATTAATTTTTAAAGAAAATTAATCCACTTTAGGTAATTACAAGAATGTCTGTAAACCTTAGCCACACTGGAAACTAAGTTACATCATAATCGTGATTCAGAAAACGTACAAAATAAATTTGATTGTGTACATTGTGATCGAGCAAGTTCCAGAACATCAAAGTTGTCATAACTTTCAACATGCTGGTCAGCAAAGAGCCAATCGAGATTATCACCATCACAGTTCATTTGAAAGAGGCACAAAAAATATATTATAATATTAATATACCTAGTGGTAATAATTCAATAATTAAATTTACTACAGTATTGAAACCCTGCTTTATTGGACTTACACAATGAATGTTTCCTCAAACGGTATTTAATAAACTTTGTATGTAATGCAACAAACCAATGTAGGTAAAACGTAACATGTGAAATAAAATTAAATATAAAAAGTGATAAAAAGCTTTAGGATTACAACAAGCAAATTATAATACTTGAAACAACTTCTGGAATACTGTGAAAGTGGCACGAAACATCTTTTATATTTACATTGCTATTTTGGACTTTCTAGATGATTGTTGCTGTTTGCAAAAGTCTACATGGCAGCTAAAATTCAAACGATAAAATATTAGACGCTTTAAACTAAATATTATACAGTAGAGAAACGTCTAAAAACAGCTAAAAACAATTTGCCACAATTTAGAGACAATCCCTAATTTCCGTTCAAAATAAGAAAAAAACTATATATAATAGAAAGAACAAGCCCTTTTTTGGGGATTGTAATGTAAATCCTACTGCTGTTAATCTTTTGTCATGTTGGCCATTTGGAATATAAAAAAGTAAAGAGGAAGAAAGTTCTGTCAACAGAACGAAAATATGATTAACGGAATGCAAGATAGATTACTGTGTGGCCCTATTTGACAGGTTGTAAAAAAGCTTTCAGCGTTCAGTCAGAAAATATATAAACAGTCAGGTAATATAAAACTAGGATCCATGATTCTTCCTTTGTAAAAACTGTTGCAGCCTCTGCGCAAAAAATCTTGACATCCAACCACTACAATTTTCCCCTTTTAAAAGAGCCTTGTTTCCACTCTGTTTTAACCAGGAGTAGAAATTTTTTTCACCAGAGCGATCCTGAAATAAACGCGTGAATTCGTGGAAAATCACAGATCCAGGTTAATTTGTATGTTGTTGCACTGTCCTTAAGATTGATTGCTAAAGCTGCTATAGGAAATATGGACGCATCCTTGGAAAATCAATTACCAAATTGCTGTTTGCTGTCAATTAAAATGAATGCACTTACTCTTTGGAAAGTATCTCGCATACTTTATTCGGAGAAACTTTCAAGAGAGAAATTTTAGGATTTTTCAAATTTGCAATTTTGCAAATTAGAGGCCTTTTTTGCGAAAGTTAATCTCGCAAATTTTTTTTAAAACTTCACTTTGCAAAAGTTTATCCAGTAATATTTTTTGGAAGTTGGAAGTTTTTCATTACAAAAAGGTGAAACTTCACATGATGCTTTTAAAGGATCTGTACTATTAACTATCAGGGATGGAAATAAGGAATTTTATTGGTGTCGGACATTTCTCCAGTGACAAACCTAAGCAGCTATATATCTTCGTTCTGCCGGACATTATTTAGTTTTTTCAAAAATTTCATGCCGGCTTTTCTGGATTTCCGTCGGAAATGTCCGATGTCCGGCGGTTATTTCCATCCCTGATTGTTGATAGAAGTTTGATGTCGGTGTAAATTTAAAGCTAACATTTATAAAGATTTTGTGTAACGTAATTTGCATAAAGAGAAAACACAAGCAAATTTTTTTCAATTCTTCAATTCACGAAAGTTTAGCTCACAAAAAATTTTCAATTTGTCGATTCGCGAAAGTTTATCTCATGGATGCCCACGAAAGGTTCACTCGCAATAGTTTCTCTGAATAAAGTATTAATTTCAAACAGTCAGCCAATGCTTTGCTTTAATTTTCAATCACAGTAATTTTGAACTGTAGATTGCTGCATAGAATTCGTTTTAAAAACAAATATTGTAGGCAGTTACTCAAACTGCCAATTGCACTTGCACTTCAGATTACTCCACCACTCTTCAAACTGAAAATCGGATTGACTGCTCTTCAAATTTTTCAAATTTGTCCGCTTCCTGTCTACCATATTATCTGCACTCACAATGATGAAAATAATTTGCTCACTCCAAAAGCTAATTTGCCAATATTTTTCTATTGAAACCTGGGATCGAGACTGACAGACATTGAGAAAAAATGGTGGAATGTTGAAAATGTAATCTTGATTGTTTGGGGGCATTTTCCAACCGACCGACCAACCAAGGTGAAATGACGTGAACCAAACATATTTATCCGCATAAATCTTTTGGTGTTTTCCAACTAGAAAGAGAGTTCCTTACCGGCAAATTATCAACCAATTTAGCTGCTGTTTAGATTAATATGATAAGCACATATATATTGAATTGAAAGTGAAACTGGTAACAACGGACAGCACACTATTTCACAGATAAGTCTGATGTGATGGATGAGTCAGCTCGTCGGAGGAAGAAATTGCAGTGCCAGAATAAGATATTTTCGAAAAGTGGATTTACTGTAATTTCGGAGAGAGCAAATAATGTCAATGACTTTGTGATTGAATCAAGTGGTATTGGTAGGAAGCTCAGCATCCCAAAATTTGAGTCTGGCTGAGATATAGACCCTTCTAAGTTTCGTATCATGGGCATTACCTAATGCTTACATGTCGCCCATTATGAGAGGAAACTTCCATAGCAGGCGTACGGTCCAGACAGCAAAAATTGTTACTTCATGTGGCATGCATGGCTGCTCAAGTTCCAAGAAAAACAATTCAAATGAAAGATTTTTTAAGCTTCCAGGAATTTTAAACGCTGATGAATCATCTAATGTACTTTCAGTCAGGGACAACTGCAAATTAAGCTATCTCGCCAAATTAAGCTATGATAGCCTAACTAAGCTATATTTGTCTCCTAATTAAGCTATCGTCACTACTGTATATTTGGTCCGTGTGTCCCTCCATTACATAGTCGCTGCGTTATTCCAAGTGCAAACACAAGTTTAAAGTCCCGCAGAACTTGAACGTTGACGATACATCGTGTTCAGTTTGTTTTGACTTTGTAGCGCATGCGCAGAATAGGATAAAAACCGCTATTCGCGTTTCG
Source organism: Stomotoca atra (assembly GCA_036873935.1). Taxonomy (NCBI): domain Eukaryota; kingdom Metazoa; phylum Cnidaria; class Hydrozoa; order Anthoathecata; family Pandeidae; genus Stomotoca; species Stomotoca atra. The sequence continues at coordinate 15,931 of JAYJMG010092186.1, forward strand.
ATGGCTGGCGGTGCAAACTTTCTACAAATGAGGATGTTCCACCTCAGAAATCAAATGCGACATCATCTGTCTTAACAACCTTAGCAATTTCTGCGTTTGATAAACATTAAAATTAAGTTGCACTTTCCGATTCTATTTTGGGTATTCTGTATTGTTTATTCGAATTGTTAACAACAAAAGAACAAGCAAAGCATTTAACTTATCTTTTTACTGTAAATCGTTTATTTCAACTCGTTCAACAAGGCCTGGCAACTGTAAGGAAACTTTCATTTTCTTTACTTCTTACTATTTGATCTTTTTGAACACATCAAACAGATTGTAAGTAACTTCTGTGAATATCTTTGAAACTCTTTTTCTCAGTGTTCATTTTTTGACTTACTCACCAATGCATTCGAAGTTTCTCTTACAAAACTAAAAAGGCTCCATGCAGGAGAGTTGATTTAACATCAAGCAGAAGCATTGATA
>JAYJMG010094408.1:0-15298 GCA_036873935.1 Stomotoca atra
TTTTTAAATAGGGACGAAGAGCCATTGTAAAATATGGATATGCCTGAAATAAATCATTATCATTATCATTATCATATCACGAATAATAATAATAATAACAGAAATATTTGGTTCCTACCAAAGGCAAATAGTTTATGTAGAGGCATAAAAAAGCACAAACATAATATTTTTACTGTAATTTATTCAAGCTACTTACAGTGCTTCATGCAACCTTGCAAGAAAGCAAACGCCTTTTCACTCACATCATCCTTCAGTGCATCACCAAACACAAGAGAATAGATTCCATAATCATTGTGAATAGCACGAAGAATCAATAGCTTGATCTAATTAAAAAAACACATGTTCACTCACCAAAAAAATAGAGTTATAAAGCTAAATTTGTTACTCTCAATTGAGCTTTGTAGTTAAAACCCTGAGCACACATTAGTTTCCATCGCAGAAAATATCTACCATATTTTGCCGTATAAAACGCATCCTTGTATAAGACGCACCCCTATCCTATTTACACATATAAGATACACATATTGTATAAGACGCATCCTTTCTGTTATGAAAGGTACAGCTCATATCCTCAGTTGATATGGCCTATAACTTCTGCATTCTGTTAAACTAAAGTGGTTTCTGCAGTATTTGCGTTTTCCTTGTTCGTTAAAAAATAGAAAAACATATTTCTCACCCACATAGTATGAAGAATATTTATGGAAAAATAGTGCGTCTTATACAAGGCAGAAAACTACTTGACTTTCACATCTTATACGCCCAAGGAAAAGCTAAATCAAAGTTAATCAGGAAAACATCAGATTTTCTCAGCTTAAAATCAATTTTAATAAAAGTACCTGTTCCAATGGTGTATCTGCAGAACATAGCAAAACTTCTTCTGGACGTGGTAGACAGCCATTCTGATTAAGATAAACACCAAGAACTGCATTGAAGATGTCATCTGTAAAACAAAAGTAAAGTTACTGTTTGACGCATAGATTGACAGTGCTACCTTTACGTGATATATTCAAAATATGTAGTTTTAACTGTTTTTAAGTTTCTGACAATTCATATCTATTTATTTTATTCAAAAATCTTCATTTAAAATACATATATCCAAAACAAAGCAGCACCTCTTGCTAAATCATTTCTGAGCCATATTTATTTCTCAGGAGATGTAATCATCATTCAGTTGGACAAAATCTTTTATACCTAGTCAATAACATATCATCTGAAGGAGTAGAGTATTTACATATGAATGAATATGAATCTCAAGGCAAAACATTATTATGTATAAATGGTGTCAAATAAAATGTCAAAGGATTGCTTTTTGTGGTTCTTCTGAAAAGTATTTTAATAACAGAAAAGCTAAAATTTTCACCTTTTGGTAAGGTAAACAAACTTGGTTTATCTCTATTCAAATAATCTGGAACGTGCCTTTCAACTTTGGAGTTTGCTTCATCAACTGGAAAAACAAATGATAATGCAATCAAACATCATCCTTTATTATTTTCTTGTTCAAAATTATTCAGAACAACTCAAACAAGCTGGTTAGTGTAAGCACTGGGTAAGTATATTAGTGGTCCACTTTGACTATCTCCATTATGCTCCTATTTGTTATGTACTTTATTAGTTCTCAATGTTATTTGTGTACTAGTAATCGCATGACATTCAGTGCAATTAACGATGAATGGCACAAGTTACAATTAAGTGGACTCGTAAAATTTCATTTACTTTATTAGTTCTTCCTATTTTAGACTTCTCAATATATTTGTACTAGTAATCGCATGGCGTTGAGTGCAATTAACGATGAATGGCACAACTCACAACTAAGCGGACTCGTAAAATTCCATAGTCTTAGTTGTAACGAGTGCTATTTTCGTTAATTGCACGAGACAATATGCGATTACTGGTTAATCATTAGCTATGAATAATGTCGATATACCCACTTCAGTAATTAAACCACCCTTCTTTGCACTGGAGTACGAAGTATTAACTCAGTTGTGTGTAATGACTATTCTGAAAACCATTTGCAGCAACACCATTGAAATCTAGGTAACAAAAAAAAAACCCAAAAAACAAATATAACAAAAACTTTTTTACCTGTCTGTAAGCTATTCAAGAAACTTCCAAACTGTTCAAGTGGTAAAAAGGGTGCTATGACATCATATGTTTCTTCGTCATACTCCACAGTATCCCTTCAAGATGGAAAGAAATAAAAAAGAATAAAATTTTCACTAAATTGACGTACATTATATACATTGTGAGTAGTTTAAGATCTAAATCACCAAAAATCAAATTAGGATGGATAACTTTCTGAGAATACTAATACTTACAATTCATCATTTTCTTTTAACAACTGCAGTTGCTCTTCTGCTTCATCCTTCCAATCATCAACACGATCATCTTCAGCATGTTTCGCACACCATATTATTGCCATGCTGTCGTTAAAAGGATACACCTTGACAAGACAAGCTAAGGAAACATCTTCGTCTATACCTTGTTCATCTTGCAGCATCGTTAGGTACTGCTGCAACTGTTTGTAGGTGCACTGATTAAAATTTGTGGGCTTGTCATAATCAGCTTTCTTCCAACTTGTTTTATCCATAGAATCATTTTCAAGATTTGAATACATAAAAGCGTTTTTAACAAATTCTGGATTAATGTTTGGGGAGATACTGTAGAGAAGAGTATAAACTTGAGGCTCTAGTTGGCGAACCTTGCGAATATCTCCAGTCAGTTTATACAAATTTCTTTGCAGAAATAAACATTGCTTTACAGAAAAAAAGTTAACTAGTGGATTCATATTTCTAAACTCCTCTAATTCTTTATTCCATTCTTCCAACTGACATTCCATTTTTTGAATTTCTCCCTTAAGATCATCAAAAAATTCATCCATACCCATTACAGTGGCAGCAAGAATGTCGCATTTAATCTCTTTCTTATAATGAAGACACCTTACATTTCCAGCTTCACAAAGTGACACAAATGCATTTGCATATCTTGTAACCAATTCTGACATCTAAAATTAAAACTTTAAAATCAAAATCTTATGTTATCTGGGGAAGCAGTCTTCAATTTTAAAGTGTGATAGTAACCTACAGTAGGAAAGCCAAATATCCATAATTTTGTATCCATTGAGAACTTACAACAAAAACTACAGTTCTGTGGGAAGAGTCAGGCACCTAGAAGATGTACGATCAATTTTTTTCTAAATTTAAAAAAAAATAGACCTCAAGAAAGTAATCTGTCTCCTCTTGCATATTTTCATAAGCTTGTGTTGTGTCACCTCCAAGTAACATAAGACGGCTTTGCAAATCGTGAATGCTGTCCAGGTTATAAAGCTTTTCTTCATTCTCATCTGAGACACGCAACTCCACTACTTCCAATAATGTAGCCTTTTCTTTGATAAACCTGTAATTCCCTTCAGTGTTACCAACAGTGTATCGCCCATGTCTGTTTATCTTTTGAGCTTGTAAAAATGATTTTGTTGCAACTGATCCTTGAGAATCTTTAGCTGTTTGAAACCATGAGAGACTGTTGTTACTATCGATCTATGACAAAATGAAAAGATGTAAGTAAACACTAAAAATCATGCTCCAGTTAACTCGAAGTACAGATGGTTGCAAGTAATATATCGTAGTATATCGTTTGAAAGTGTTGAATCGTTAACACTGCAGATTTTTCACAAAACTTTCCTGTATATCATTGGTAATTGGTTCTGGTAATTCTGGTTCTACTTAAAAAAAGGTTAAATTCAGTGAAGCTCCCAATACCTTGAAGTTTCATATTGATTAGATATTAATTCAACTTGAGGCAATCTTTAATTGATAATGGACAGTAAAACATTTTTCAAAAACAAAATAAAGTCATACTGTATCATACAATGTGTAAAGTTGATCACGAAACAAGGACATATTATAAAAGTATGAATTGAAACTCACAAGTTTCCGAATAAGATCTCTATCTGTATGTAAACTTCCAGCAGTGTCTTGAATAGCTCGAAGGAGATTCAAAAATCCTGAATCCTTTTGTACATTGAATATTATTGGACTGAAGGCTAAGCAGCTCGCTTCAAAACATTGCACACGATTTACTTCCATTGGATCTTCACCAGCAGCAATCGACAGCATCTCCACAAAGACTTTGATTTCATTTGGTCCTAAAGGAATAGCAATCAAAAAATTTCTCAAAATCAATTACCGTATTTCCTCTTTTAAACGCCGCGGCGTTTATTAAATTTTTGAATTTTTAGGTGCGGCGTTTATTAGAGGGCGGCATTTATAAGAGGGCGGCGTTTATTTCAAAAGGGAAATATAGTGCATGAAAAACTGGAAAAATGAAAGCAAAAATTATTTATTTGCCACTACAGATCGATGAATTGCATGAACGAAAAGTAGTTAAACTAGTTTATTAAACGTGTCTTTCTTACAGTATCCTCAATTTTTCATTTTAACGCCGCAACTTGCAAGGTTTTTCTAATAAACGCCGCATCCAAAGGTACGGCGTTTATTAGAGGGCGGCGTTAATTAGAGGGCGGCGTTTATTACTAACTACTCATAAGGGTGCGGCGTTTATTGGAGGGCGGCGTTTATTAGAGGGCGGCGTTTAAAAGAGGAAATACGGTAAGACACTTGTCAATTCACATTCAACAGGACAATTAAATACATTTGATCACGGTCAGCCATAACAATCACATGGGTGGGTCAACATGAATGACAGCACCCAATGGGTGTTACATCTTCTTTATATAGAATATCCATACTAAAAATATTCTGCTGAGAACTAAATAAAAACAATAATGAAATTAACAATTTTTCAGCATACAAAACAATTCTAACCTTTAAGATTCTGCTTCAACCAAAGAAGAATCGGAAAACATCGTACTGTTGCATTTAAGACATCTTTCATTTCTGTTTCATTTTCTGTGAAATGTAAAACCTGCTCAAGTTTTTGGACAAAATCTTCATCAATGTCTTTGAGACACACTTCATCTTCTGATGTTATCTATGATAGAATATGAAAGTGTCAGCCCAGAAAAAATCTTTATTTTCACCGTGATAGAAGTTGACCAAGGGTTTCATTGGTGAATCTAAACAATCCTTGCCATCCAAAACAATCTCGAACCATACGTTTCCCAATGAAATGCAACGGATTGCTCTCTACTGAAACCATTTTGATTTGTCTCATTCATTAGTACGATTATCCTTCTTAAGTTTGAATTGTTTTTTGAACAAGCAAGACACACAAACATTCTCTATGCTCACACTTCCCTAACTCTTGTGTAAAAAAGCAAACTAGACTGTGCTTGCAGGTGGAACCAATAAATCAAGATACCACTTTAAAAGCGATGAGATGTCCAAAGAAATGGAGCAGATGGCCATCCAAACCATCCAGCCATCCAAACCATTCTGCTCTCAAGTTGGATGGTTTGGATGACTTCGGATAGTTTGGAGCGCCATCCTAAATTACCAATGAAATGTAATCAGGATTGCTTGGATGGTTAGGATGGCAATCCAAGGTACCAATGAAATACACCCTAACTAAAATATTTCTAAAACTGAAATCTTTCTGTGTTTTGTTTTCGTGAATTTGTGTTAAAAAGCTCTCTCATGAAGATATTGTACTTACATCTGTATCATAAATTTAAAGCAAAGAAAAAATCTAAAAAATTGATTAAAATGAGTAGCGAAATGATAGGTTATCCATGTCAACCTTGTGTAAATAAATCAGATAAAGTTTACGAGCATACAATCGGTAAATATGGGTGTGGCGGATGATCAATTTACCGATATGGTGATCCATTTACTGATATGGCGATTCAGGTTACTGGTACATTTTTCCAACTCTATTATTTTCCTGGGGTTGAATGTTGTAAGAAAAAAAATAAAAATAAAGCAGGAAGTGAAAAAGCAAAGAAACAAGATTTTAGGACCAGACACTATGACATTAAATTTGTTGAAATACTTTGTAACACAGAGAGTACTCCCTTGTCAGTCTTGAGATGCGATAACATCTATTCAGTTATAACAAAGAAAAAGGTGTCGACGTTGCAAATAGATTGTGTATGGTTTGTGCAAGATGGGATTTGGCAAATGTTGACAAAAACCGAAAAGTTTCAGTCCATACAATGTTTTTTATCTTGATAAAGAAAAACTTGTAGTAAAGTAGAAGCTCAATTTGACAACATGAAAAACATGACATGGATGAAAAACAAAAACAATAATAAGTAGAATTAAAATAGATAAACCACTGATTTTATTTGGTTTACAATGAAGTAAGAAACTTAATTATCATTGTAATTGTAATGTCAATGATGTTAAGGCGAGTTCCAAAAGTGGCAAAAACCTTGCATGGTCAATTTTCGATGTAAAGGTTGGCCAAAAACTGAAAAATATTGTTCATATCTAAGCAATACAAACTGATGATATCTAATAGTTTTCCAGCCTTAGAAGAGGGCTGATTGGTCACCTTGATATATAAAATACGCCATATCGTATGAGAGGAAATTGCTAACATCACTATGCAATTTCTAAACTTTAATTCCTACCTTGTGCAGATGAAGAGAATGACAATGGTTTTTGTTATATACAATACGCGAGTGTCTCACGTCCCCAAAACAAGGTTTTGAACAAGAAATTGCTTAAATTTAGGACCCTCAGATGTCTGAAGTTCTGTGTACAAGAAAATGATTACAAACATTTGAGAACCCTATGACTTCCTTAAATGGTTTTGAATGAGACCAAATTATTACAAGAACTCAAAACTACAAGGTTTAAAGTGAAAAATTGAGCCCTTATGAATAATTGACAATGTCAATCACTTGATGTCGCAAAACTGAGGAGGAAAAGTTCCTTTATGTAGGGTGAGGCACGTACTATAAGAATAACATATTTCAGTTGAACTCTATCAACATTATAGTTTACACAAATGGGGGGGGCATAACTCTTGACTGGCTTGTTCAAATTCTATGAAATTTCGCATGAAGGTAGTATGGTGTAAGTGTACTAGGAAAATGGAAAAAAAATTACTTTATGTCCCTATTTTTGCTGACGTCAGCAATTTTATGCAAAAATTTCAATTTTAGATGCTTACATTTGAAGAGTCATAACTTTTGAAAGAGAAAAGCTTTTTTAATTCTGTTTTTAGATTCTGGAAGTACAAGGGAAGGGCTTTTGTAAGTGTTGCATTAGTTGTCCATAAAAATGTGATCCTGAGGTACTATAGCGCGCCAAAATGTCAATAAATATTTTTTGACTTTTTGGCGCTCCATTCAGTTTTGAGGTCATTTTTTAAAATTGATGATATCTGCAGAATAACGTAATGGTGGTTAGTACTTGGTGAAAGTTTCAAGTCAATATCATTTATCTATCAAAAGTTATGAACAATTGAAATTTACAGTGATTTCTATCAAATTATTAGAAATCTGACTACCCTATCTCAGAAAAAATGGAAAATCTTGACCTGGAAATACGTTTATGGCATGATACTTTGAAAATTTGTGTAAAATAGGGTAAATTTTAAAGTCACAAAGTTTCAAGCCGGTAGGCGTTGTCGTTTTTAAGCTATTTAGGGTTTTCCAAGCAGCAAAAAAAGCCCCCCACCTCCCCCCGGTGCTAATAGGGTTAAGTACACTGAATGATTAACACTCCACTGGAAGAAATTATATAGCAACTTACTTTTTCCCTGAAAGATTTCATTTCCCGAAAGTTTCCAGCAAGTTGAAATTTCTCTTCAACCAATAGAAGATCATCAATTATAAGTTGACATGAACTTAATTGAAAGTAGCATTTGACTTTCAAAACAAGAGCTTCAATGTGTGCATCTAGATAGTGTAACATAAAATACGAGCGCAATATTGTAAACTCTTGGAATAAATCAGAGTTCTTTAGAGCATCATTTTGAAGATCTTTAACTGGAATATCACCACTAAGAATAAGTTCTGCAATTCGCAGCAATCTGTGCAATGTGGGTTGCAGAATAGATTCAAATACAGCACTGAGATTAGCATTCTTCTCGTTCATATTTTGAAATTCCAAGATTTGCTCCTTCCACACTTGGTTAAACAACACACTTCCCATAATGATGGAACCATGCAATCTTCCAATAAAATTTAAACATTTGAGTGGCATTCCGAAATAATGGGAAGCACCATAATCTTCATCATAAAGTTCTTTAATTGTCTTTGTAGAAATATCATCTTGTATTTTATCTTTGAGAAAGGATAAATCCACTAGAATACAAACAGGTAGTACAATAACTTACAAGTTTTACAAATGCAAGAAAAAAGACTTCTACATGATGCAAATTTAAGTTTTTCTTGTTTACATTTGAATTTTTAGTGTATCACGATGCACTTATTCGGATAAGATTTTATACCATTTTTATTGAAATTTTTGGCAGATAAAGGATACTTTATCATTTAAAGAAAACAAAAAACTATCTGCTGCTCATAACCATTGCAGCATATATAACACATTACTATACAGTATAATCCCGATAAGTCGAACCTCCAAGGGACTGGTAAAAACAGTTCGAGTTAATGAATGTTTGAGTTATCCAAAGTTTTTATAAAGAGGTATTAAGCCAAGAGACTCATGAAAACGGTTTGAGTTACCGGGCTTATACTGTACTTATAAAGAATCACCAAGCATCAACTCACCAACATCTGATGGTATTGTTGAGCATATATCTAGAAAACTCACAACACTTGAAAGTGCTTTTTTGAACTTTTCCAGCTCTTGACACCTTTGGTCAACGAGGTTTTTAATTTCTGTATCCAGCAAAGTACTTATTAGGATACAGAATGTTTCTTTTTTGCGTAGCAAAAGGCTCAACACATCCACGGTAATTATTCCAATTTTAATTGATTCATTCACTGCCTCCAAAGTGTTAGTCAATTCACGTAACACTGATGATGTCGAGTCATCAAGTACATTGCTCTGATGGGAAACTAAAGAAAAGTCAATCATTCACTTCTCACAGGTCAAGTATTCAAGAAATAACCTCATCTGTCTTTTTAAATCTATTCAGTTTTATGATTAATTTAAACAGATCCAGATATTTGTAATGTTGCTTTAGTGTCCCGTAGATACCTTGCGAGACAAAACACTGACCAACTTGACCAAATTTCAAAAGTGCAGCATGTCAATTTTAACAACATACAAAAACAATTTTTGTCCATACAAGTGTCTTACCATGAAAAACTTTCACAAAACTGATCATAGGTGGCCAAGAGATGCAATGTTTTATTTTATTTCTGAGCGAAGACTGCTTTTTCCATTCCTTACAGAAAAATCTACATAGAAATGCAAAAGAGTCTTTTCGAAATGACAACCTTTCGATAATTGTCCCAGAGTCAGGATGCTAAAAGAAAAGACAAATGTAATATCATTTTACTGCAGACACAAATACATAAATAACAAAAATAAATAGCAAAAATAACTAAGTAACAAACACAAACACAAACACAAAAGTTAGCTAAAAAACATAAAATGTGCTGTACCTGAGCGATGGTATTCAAAAGATTCACACATTTCATTTGAAACGTTTCTTGAATTTCAGTTGAAATTTGCATCGTATCAAGATTACTGAAAACTTCAACAAACTTCACTTCATTCTTTTGATACTATAAAAAAATTAAACTATTTATCAGAATTATACGAAATATAAGAGACATACCCTAGACTTTTCGGGGCAAGCTATGCCATCCGTATAAGTGTAATTAATTACAAGCATAGAGAGAAACACTCACTGAAGGCTTCAGATTGTGCCAAATTTGAAGAAAGCCACAAATTTGTGAAACTGTTGAAAAGTTACATCCATAAAATATTTGCTAACTTTTTGGCAACTATTTGAACATTAAAAACATTCCATAAGTAAAACAGTAGTGTGAAATAGTTTTGGTAGCAAGAATATGTGTGAATATGTATAATCTGGCAATATTGTTTCATATATAATCATGTAACATACTACATTCTCTATAGCGATGAGCTTTTAGTTAACATAAGATGGAAGCTCTTCTCAATGATATGGAACACTTCCATGGAACACTTCCATTGTTTTTGAATACTTATTTCATTATCAAAAAGTGCACAAAGACATTGCACTAAATAATCCATGTCCTGATTGATTCAGTAGTTGCTGATTTAAAAGTTTTGAGTGTTTGTCCACCATTTGTGCTTCCAGATTGCATTCAATAAGTTTTATATCATCCAAATGTTTGAAATGTTCGTGTGTGCCAACATTAATTAAATTTTGTGTCTACCAAAAGTATCTACTAAGAAATTTCTTCAGCAAGTATAGGGCACACAATTTTCCTAACATCAAAGTACCCACCATTTTATCAATTTTTCCATTTAATATTGCAAAACCAATCTTTCTCCAGCTTTCACCATTTTCAATCCCATCAAATTTCAACTTGAGTAAAGTTTCAATGAACTAGTATGAATAATAATAATAATGATGATGATGTATTTGTCTCTTCCGTTAGATACAATGGCTCTTCGTGCTATTTATAAATAATAAAAAAAAAAATGAAACAGAACAAAGGAGATGTTATGTGACTGCCTTTAAGGTAAATTGCTATACCTGCAGTATGGCACAGATCTCGATCGGTAAACTTTAGCGTAGATCGGGCAATAATTCCCCGATGTGGCAACACATAATCGGGATAGCAACCTGATTATTTTTTATATTTTTTTATATCTCCGACTAAACGATCCTAAATATACATCATTTTGATAAGCTTTTCACCAGGTAGACAATCAAGTCTTATACTTAAAAAGCGCTCGGTAGATTTATTTTTTTGATTGGTAACTTGGAAGAGAATTCCCGATTGTTTTCGAAACAAGCAGAACTAGACCGCCCTTCGCGCCGCCCCACGGATTCAGCAAAAAAAGTTTGCAAAATTTGAAGCTCGATCGGGCAACTTGCTACCCTGAACGGGTAATGTTACCCGATCTACGCTAAAGTTTCCCAATCGAGATCTGTGCCGTACTGACCTGTACTATAAAGGAAATATTATGTCAAATTTTTCATTTAAAGGGAACGAGTGAATACATGTGAGTTAAAGATGGCAACCTTGGTGTAACTTGTAATGGTAAAAATGAAGACATTCCTTTGCAACAGTTATCATGTTTGCACAACAATTATTGACATTTCTAACAAGTTCCTTCACTTTGTTTAAATTGTCTGTATAGCACATTCCAAACATTTTTTGAGCATTAAAGCAAATTACAAGCACTACCTTTAGTTCTTTGCTCATATCTTTCATTTCCATTCTTTCCCAAGAACTTCTGTGAATCATTGCATCTTTCATTATATTACCAATTTTACAAATCTTCTTATTCAGCAATTCAGAATACTTGTCCCAACCATCTTCATGTTTAAATTGAAGCATATGTTGATGAAAGAAAACAATACAATTAATGATTAGCTCATAAAACATCATGTTATCTGCAACAACCGGAATTTTTTCAGGTGATTCAAAATGCAGGTCCACCAATGCGCCTACTATACTCCGGCTAAAAGGGGAAAATACAAAATAATATTTTTCGAGACAAAAACAAATAGCTCCTTTTTACAGATTGAGAGCTAAAAGATAGTGTAGCAATACCTTGCTTTGAAGTCCTTCTCTTTATTCATCTTATCTTTGAATGCATTTAATGCTACTTCTAACAACCGAATCTTCAAATAAATAGAACAAAAACAATTAAAATTTGTGTTAGAATCACACACCCTATCCTATAAGGCATAACCTGCAAAATTCTGTATCAATAATAAGCCAACTAATAAGCCAACTACGTACTCTCCTCTCTTATACTAATCTAGCTTGACTAGCTCATGTGAGTCGCTTTTTCTGAGCAGAAACTTGTCCCAGACTCGCTAGTGAGTCAGTCGGCTAGCCAAGCTGAGTCATGTTGACAATCGATATGAGTCCAGCTCATAACACTGAATCTAGCTTAAGTCTCCTGACTCATTTTACTGAGTTCAGATAAAAATCACTCGACTCACAATATCGATTCCAGCTAAATGTTGTATGAAATTGACAACTCTGTGCTAATAACCTTCTAAAATATGTGCGATAGCAAAGAAAACTTTCGAAAAATAGTTTGAACATGAGACCGTGTTTATCTCAATTTTACAAGAGATTTTTCGACAGAAAAAGTACGTTTGAGCTGGTGGTACATTGGTGACAAGGTTTGTTGAATTTTTTACGTTGGTTTACATGTCATGTTGTGATAATTTTTTTGCCTATTTGTAACATTTTCTTTAGTTGGTCTTGCTAAAATTGATTATATGATGATATCAAACAACCAAGTGACTCATTAATGTGCCTCACAAATAGAGCAGAGTGGCGCGGCAGGAAAAAGCTGGACAGAAGAATCCTATACCGAAACAATTGGTAAGTATTTGGTCAGAATTTACTTTGATATTATTACGACTGTTTATTTGACGAAAAAATAAAATAAGTTACATTGTCAGCTAATTTATCTTTTCCTTTGCTTTTAGAAAGCTTGGTGATGCACGATAAAGATGTTACCACAGCAAAAAATAAAGGATGCATGTTCACAGCTCATGTCCCATGTATATTTTGTCTTCAGAATTTTGTCTTCAGAACTTAAAACTGTTTTCATTGTACACGCTAAAATTGGTTAAAATAATGAAATTGAATGCCTTGTTTTCAAAATCCTTTGACCAGCCAGACTCATCTGAGTGAGTCAACGGAACCTGGAAGCGTGAGCCAACACTTGCTTCTGGGTAAAATATGGGTAAAAGGTGGATCAAATGTAACTTCTCTTTAAAGGGGAATCGAGGAGAAAATTAACCCCCTATTTTTTTGCTTCTATCAATTTATTCTATCAATAGAGAATGTTTCCCAAAATTTTAGCAAGTTAGTTACATTTTCAAGAAGCTATAGGGTTTTAAAGTTTTCAAAATATCATGGTTTATGACATCGAGGTGCGAGACTTTTTGTGCGAGGTATTCATATGTGCTGTAATGTTTTGCAATATTATGGTGGGAAATTACTTTGCGTAGTTCCAGTTGCGTTATGGTTAAAAAGTGTCTACGATGATGTCAAGTAGTATGAAGAACAATCTTCTTTATACACAGTGTGTCAAAGTTTATGTTGTCAGTTATACAACCAGAACTAAGTTTATCACCAAGCAAACCTTTACATTCTTGACAACATTTACATTCGACGAAAGAGGGCATAACTGTAAAATGGAAGCATCCGCACCAAAGGTTTTCTGTTATACTGGAATTAAACTGGAATTAAAAAAAACAAAAAAAAACTGGAATTTCATTGCTGTTGCCACTTTCGGTGATACTGAACCTCAATAGTTTCAACTCCTCTTCATTATGTTCTTTAGTTCACAAACATAGCTATGAGAAAGATCATGATTCTTATATAAGAACTATCTGACTCTGAAGAATAAACAAAAAGTCAGGTGTAATTTCACCTCTCACTAGAAGAAGACATCGTAAGCTGTTGTATTATGTGTGTTGTGCTGAAATAAAACTCTCGCTATCATGGCACCACAATTTTGGCCATGTGACTTTAGAAAACTGTTAATTTTGAGCTATTTACACATTTTTAGAAAGTTTTATTTACATAGTGTTCAGAACAACAAATTTTAAGCCAATTGTTTTCCCTTCAATTCCCCTTTAAACAGATAAGGTTGTTTTTACTGCTTTTAAAATTTATGCCTGCCTGTGTTATGCGATGTACCAAGGTTTATTTCATTAAAAGTCAACACACAAATATTCTAACCTCTGCTGTTGCTGGACGGCTTTCCTTGATATACCTAACCATCATCCGAATAAGAAGGCAATCACTAAACAAATTACTTTCAAATGCCATCGAAAAATGTTTTGGCTCCATCAAAAATGCTAAGGAACACTGTAATAATCTATCCATTTGAAGACTGTTTCGAATGTTGTCCAGGTTTTCAAATGTAGCACTAAAGATAAGTACAATATAAAAATGAACACCTAAAATGTCAAAGACTAACAATTATCATTCCTTAAATATTTATTCAACTTCAACAAAATTTAAAACGAAAACACACATCCAGATTTGTCCCAGCTGATACAACAACGTTGTTACAACGCCACTGCAACAACCTTTTTTATTTGACATTTGAGAAGAAGGAAAGTAAAAAAAAAAATTAACTCTTACTCAACCATAGATTTAGGAATTCGCTTTCGATCATATCCAAGAAGACCGCAATTTCTTTCAGTGAATTCAAATTCCTTTAAAGAAGCATTCTTTGGCTGACCATACAAATCACACTCTCCAGATAAAACATGAATAAGTACAAGTGGGGAACACCAGCAATCTTTGAATTTCGATGTTCTCTTTCTAGTTAATACTTCCTCCCAAATGGACTGTAAAGCAAAGGACACCAATCTAGAAATAATCATAAATTGAAGCCATTGTTAAACCAATAACTTCAGATCCTGTGCTGGTTCAGTACCATAAATTTTATAAAAATTGTTTTATAAACAAACAAAAAATTACGTTACCAAGTCAACACTCGTTTAAATGTGTAGGTATTACCAACTTATATAATATAATAAAGTATAATAAAAAAAAGTGTTTAGAAAATAGTCTGTGAATTCTTCTCTCATCCAGAGAAACAAAGTCAGGCTCCTTTCATATTCAGAACTATCTATTTGTTTTGTGCCACTAAAGAAAATTTTGATTAAACTTATTCATGCAGTTTTGATATTATAACAGTTTAGAATGTCACTTTGTGATGCCATTTATGGAATTACTGGTTCCTTAAAGGCGAAGACAATGATTTTGATGATCCTAATTCCATTAATTCTAAAGTTACTGGAAAATCGAGGATGACTAAGCAATCCAAAGATATGAACAATGATGATCCTAATTTTGCATGACTGATGATGCTACAAATGGGTATGGTTCTATTTATTGACACCAGATGAAAATGGGAAAAACTATATCAACTACAACATTTACTCTTGTAAGTGTTTTTTTTTTTTTGGGAGGGGAGGGTCAGTATGTTTGACTTTAATTCTACTTAAGGATATAGTGTCGTCTTTTTCATCAAAATTTTCAAAAATCTTGATTTACTTTCCATGATCTTTCTAATGAATACTTCATTAGTCCATATTTACACCAGGAAGTGATTGAAAATAAGCAAAACAACTTTTCCAAAACATGTACATTCCCACTGTGTGTTCAATGCAATCATTAGCGTCACATGAAGTCAAACTAAAATGAGTACAAATCTGTAAAAGTGTTTTTCTTGAAATCAAAATTCAGGGGGGGGGGGGGGGGGTATGG
>JAYJMG010096630.1:0-16373 GCA_036873935.1 Stomotoca atra
ATTAAATTCCCGCCAAAATTTCCAAATTCGCGATCCGCCAAAATTTCTTCCCGCCAAAATTTCTTCTCTTAAGGTAACGTCCAATGGACGTTAGCCGTAACAAAATCGATTTGTGAGTGGCCCCTAAATTGCTCATTTGACCCTGTTAAAATGCTTGAAAAATATTAGAGATTTACTTTTTGGAATCGGGGCA
Organism: Stomotoca atra; assembly: GCA_036873935.1. NCBI lineage: Eukaryota > Metazoa > Cnidaria > Hydrozoa > Anthoathecata > Pandeidae > Stomotoca > Stomotoca atra. Next base: position 194 of record JAYJMG010096630.1, read on the forward strand.
GTCTGGCGCATGTTATTCAGCTGGAACCAACGTTAGTGTTGCACCTATTTGAGGTATTTTGGAACCCGCCTTAACATCGTTCAGCTGCTGCCTTCCAAAGACTGATTTCTCCATTTCAACAGTTTTTCATATATTAGTAAGTATTGAAGACCATCTCATCATATCACAAAGGTTTAAAAGTATGTTCCAACATAAGTAAGATTAAAGCAAGAAGTGCCAAAATAAGCTATACAAGTTTGTTTTTTGACTGTCTTAATTATTTCAACCATTTTCTTAAATAACTTTTTTTAATACAACTAGTTAAGTTATGAAACTTTCCCAATTTTAGTATAAATCTATTTCACACATTTCTGCCAATTTTCTTAGCCATACACTTAGTAGTTCCTGATATATCGGTCATTACTCAGAACCACCTATCAATTTCCTATTACTTCCTTATAAGAAGTGTATATACATTTTCATTAAGAACTTCCTAAGTTTTGGTGATTTTTATTTGATATTTTATAAAACACTTTATATTTACACAGAATTTCTAAAAACATAAAAAAATGACGTCACAACGTCATTACCATTTTTTCTGTTTTTTTACTAATTTGTCATATTTGGCGCCTTATTTTTAAAAACCTGGAAAGTAAGTTAATGTCCTACCCTGTGGCTTTCAGAATCTTAAAACAAAATTGAAAAAACTTGATTACAATTTAAGATTTTGTTTTTTAAAGAGGACATGCTTTTTTGACAAAAATGACCGAAAAAAGAATATTTTTTTGAATTTTTTTGCCAATGGGTTCCTTTTATGTTGCTCTATAATCATGCCAAGTTTCATGTTCATACCATTTGCCAATAAGAAATAAAAGAGGGGGTCGAATCCCACCCCTCCAAATAACATATGCCAAAAGAGATTTAGCGGGGCAGTATAGGCAATTAAAATGGGCAAAGTATTAAGTCAGTAACCACCGAAATAGGAAATAATTAATAAGTCAACAGATTCATTGCTGCAATGTAAAACTCTGACCCTGAAATTTGATGGTTCTCGAATGTTTTCTGATCATGTGGATAGAATCATTTTTTTTTGTTACCATGGTTAGTTCTAAGTCAGGAGCTCCTTATTTATTCTCCAAGAATTTCCTTTCATATTATTTGGAAAAACAGCTCCCTTCAAATATGTCCTTTCACATGGAATGAGAACCAAATTTCAAAGTTTTAAAATGGCACAGTGTAAAAATACCTATATAGCATATATGACAGGGAAATATATTTAAAACCACAATTCCTTAATATATTATCAATTTATATTACCACAAAGCAAATCCATTCAACAAAATCCCATTGAAATATTATTAACTGCTGATCTGAACTGTATCACTCTCATTCTAAGCACAAACAAGTCACTACTGGTAAACTAATATTAGGTAGGATACCCAATATCAAATCCCACTTCATGTAAAAAGAGATAACATCAGGGCAGAAAGAAAACGGGCACAGTTGCCTCCCATTTAATGTACAGTTTCAAAGTAGCATTGAATGGTTAGTATGTTGTTTATAATATGTTTTTCAAGTTGTGGTCCACATAAAAAAGTAGGTTCACCAATACCAAGGGACATTGCTTTGCCACTAGGAATCATCCAGGATTCTTTAAACATTGAAATATTCGGTACAATTTCGTTATTCGTTACAACATCATTGTTACCAATGCATCCAAAGTGGACTTTCATTTGGAATGGCCACTGGAGATGCAAATCATTATTGCTACGAACAAAGTAAATATAAAGACCAAGTTGACAATGTTTATGGCCAAGCCATTTGGCACTAAGTTTACAACAATAACCATTCAATGAGGAATAAAACACAGGGCTGAACAAATCTTTGGTTTTATCAATTCCATGATAATTGTGGATCTGCCATATGAACCTGGGATGAGAATTTGATAAGATATTGGAATAGTAAAGTAAATCTTCAAATTCTTTCAATGATATTTTAATATCAGAACCAGTTCGAGTATGATTGAGTTTAATTTGTTCTTTACACTGTCGCAGTTCAGTCTTGCAAAGTTCCAGTTCATTCTCGTTTTGCTTCAAATTTTGTTTACATTGACGAATTTCATTGTTTTGCTGCTCCAATTCATCATCTTTCATTATTAATTTTGATTCACATCCTGTTAATCGATAAGTTAAGGAATGAATCATTTGAGCAAAATCGGTACTGGAAGGAAAAGATTCCTAAAAAAAGTATATTCCAATAAAAACATATTTGTCTTGTAAATAATCAAAATAATAATGGCTGGAATAAGAGTTACACAAAGAGTTTCCTTTAGGTAACAAATCTACAAAAATAAACGAGATCTTAAAGACATGCATTGTGAAAACATGATGAATTCAGCTTGCTAAGTGACTCCTGGTTACAGATGTGTTATGAACAACTAAACATTAATTTGAGAACTTTTGTTTTATTATTTTACCTTGACTTCATGAACTTTTAAATGCTCGTATAGATCCATCCTCGACATCATAATACTGCAACTTTCATTCGTACACTCAACCTTCTGGTGGGAGCAATCCTTATCAACATGAGACTACATAAGTAAGAATAAAAATAAAACTGGTGAATAAGAGAAGTTAGTTTCTGCTGGTCCGTTCATTCTTTACATGACAGAAACCAAAAAACGAAGGCAATAAACAGCAACCTGTAAATTTCTCAACTCTCCAGTCCAAACGCAACCGTCATCCGCAAATTCACACTTGGTTAGAAGATCTCCAATAGCTCTTCCAATTCCTTTATCAGGAAAAACCTACAATGAAAATCAAATTTGAACTGATCAGACTTGGTTGGAGGGCTGAGCTTTGCATTGCCTTCTTTCCTATAGTAAAAGCTCCTTTAACAAACAGCTCTTATGGAACAGCTCTCCCTTTTCACAAGGATTTCTGAGACATTAATCAGAGACATAGAAAATGAAAAGAAAAAAAATAAATGTAAAATAGAAGCAAATCTTGGGTGAAGACATGAAAAAAAAAGTGCTATAGCCAACCAAAAAAAAAAAAATCTTTCTAAGATCTGACGTTTCTGGTCCATGTTGCTTAACCTTAATGTCCTTGTATTTAGTGACCTTCACTAAATAAGGTTCTTTTGCTGCATTTATCACCTCCTTAATAGAGGAAAAACATTTGAGTTTACCTTTGAGGTATCAATCACCTGCCTGTCCAATGGGCAACATAAATCAATTTGCCTAACAATATCAAAGACATCAACATTACAATTTCCATAAAAAAGGCTTGTATAGACAATAAATGTTTATAAAAAATGCTGAACAGCGAAGACTAAATTCAATATTCCAAGTAACAAAATGACCATTTTATAACATTAGAGGAGAGTCTCACTATCCATTTCTATTATATTGCCAATACTTGTTTGAATATTGCCCAAATAAATGGGGCATAAATAAAAGAGGCAAGAAAAGGTGATACAGTTACACATTATAACCAATGACAGATTTCCTATATTACCAAAAAGTTTGTAAGTACTTTCCAAATAATTTATAGGAATTTTAAGCTGAATCATTTGGTTTTCATCTTAAAAATATTCCATTTGGTTCATACATACTTCTCAGGTCCATGTATACTCACGCAAATAACTAAACTATGCAGTTACCTGGTTAAGGAGTAGTCTTTCAACTGGTTAAAACAGCATTCACAAAAGCGATGTCCACATTCAATAATGTGAACTGGTTTCTTCAAAACAAAATGACAAACGCAACATTTAAACATGTCAGGAACTTCATCTAAGAATTTGGCATCATATCCACCATCTGCTTCTGACATATTGTTTCCTGTACATATATTTTTTTTCATTTAATTACTGAAGTAATAAAGTGCAAAATGAGAAGTACATTGAAAAATAATAAAATGACATTGAATTTTTTTTTTTTAATATTAATAATCAATACAAGAAGCAAATAGGGCAGCTCAAAATGGGCGGCTCAAATCAAGTGCTGGACTTTTCTCCGAATTTCTTTGAGCGAGATCTTTAAACTTTTAACTTTTAAAACTGCAAAAACTTCCATTTCAAGTGAAGCAAAACGCAAGCTTGTTTCCATAGCTTTAAACACCACACAAATTTCCCTAAATTCCCTTTCCATTTCCAAATACTTTTCAAATCACTGTCCATGGAAAACTCTGAGAGCAATATGCGAACGAGTTGCCTCAAAGTTTCAAAGTTCATCTGAACTGTATAACTCTAAGCACAATCATGTCACTACTGACAAACTTATATTAGGTAGGATACCTAGAAAATAAAAAAATTCCCTTACATGAAAAAAGACAACATATTAGATGAATTTTGTTTCATACATATTTCTCATTTAAAGTACAGTTTTGAGGTAGCATGGTTAGTATGTGGCTTATATTGTGTTTTTCAAGTTGTGATCTAAGTTGTGGTCCAAGTTGCATTCACCAAACCATTATATATTGCCTTACTGCCTAGCAATAGTAAAGAATTCTTTAGAACTTGGAATTATTTGCTCTTATTACTAAGGCATTAATTCATCATTCAAATTGCTCACCTCCGAAACAGCAAATCAAACATTTCAAATGGTTCCTGTACGAAGCATCGAAACTATATCAAGAGGATTTAATTTTCTTAATTTTAGTATCTGTAACTGTGTAAAAAGCACAAAATATTCTCATACAATATCAGCAGACGATCAAGAAATGAAAACATCAATCATTTCAGTGAGTGAGACTCAGCTTTTCAATACAAACACATGCAAACCTTGATAAGACAAAACAATTCATCCCGTAAAACAACCTATACAAAAGCGATGACACAAACTGGCTTCCATAGAGCAAGATGGCAAACATTACAAGAAATCCAGAACTCTGCTGTCAAAAGTAGCATCATATCTATCATCAACACCTTCCATGTTTTCACCAATCTAAGATTTCTTTCTGGCAAAAGAAGTACAGTGTGTTTGAATATATTTTCTATGCCACTAAGTAAACGAAAATTTCAAGTGATTATAAGCAAAAACAAGCTTTGCTTTCCACACAGTCATATATTTCACATTTGACTTGGCACTGCAAACATCATTAAACTGATGAAAGTAAGTAACAAAAGAATAGAATCTTATAAACAAATAAGGAACTATCAATGAGACTGTATAAATGAATTCAAATGGTACATGAGCACAAAATAGTTTTATAATTTAATATATTTTTTCGTAAAGCCCTTCAAAAAATCCCTGTTTTCTCATTTCAGTACGTGAATTTCATATTAGGTACATAATTTACATTTGATTGGCCGAAAAAAACTTTGCTCCTAGAAAATAGTAACACAGGTGTTCATTTCTTCAGTGTGTTTTATAAGCTTTGTCTAAGTCTGTAAACAATAACTTACAAACGTCATAGAGACAATGCCATACAAAGATGATGTCTGCGTAGTGGTTTGTAAATCAATCCATTTGAATAAATAGCAAACAGAACGATTTTTTTTTGCTATCTTTTACAGTTCCGGGGCAAATGTTCTGAACAAAAACGAAACAAAAAAAATGAGACAATGTTTTGAAGCCCAAAGTGTGAGCTTTCGAACAAGGTATCTCTCATCCGCAGAGCTTTTTGGGTAATCTTTTGTTAACATAAACTTTAGGCCTATCCCCTTGAACTTTATTCCCAAGAAAAATTACAAATTCAGCACAGAAACAACGTTGTGTATTGTTATAAAAGACAACAACGATCTTCGTAATTAGTGTTATTAAACTTACTCACAAGTGCGCATGATTAACTCTATACTAACTGTTTATGACAGCATTACTAGAGAATATTGACTGATGTCAATGTAAAGCCTAAGCTTGTGAGGGCATTGTCTGACAGAATTCAATATTTACAGGTAATACCCGAAATAGAGAGTTAGTATATGGTTTATAATCCCCGCTTGATTAGGCTATAGTTTATTCGATGATCACTGTATTTTCACACTAGAAAACACAAGAAAAATCAATACAAACCTTACACAATAAAATGTCTTCCTGCAAAGTTACATTGTTTTGTTTACGTTTTTGAAAGAGAAAAAGCTTTCAGTTGTTACCATGACATTTTTTTTTCTTTATGCGAAGTTAAGTTCACGAAATTATGTGTAAATTACAAAATCGCGTAACTTTATACCCGCGAGACTTTGTGTCCTTAAAGTAATCAAACCCTTTATAGTTCGGACAGTGTGAAGCTTGGCTTCTAGTCATTCGTAACTTTTTTGTGTGCGAAAATAAGTATGTGGTATTTCTAAATTCGTTTCCATTGTTTCTCATGAAAGGAAAAGTCGTCGAATAGAGAAATACGATGTACCTTGTCAATATTCTTAGTTTCAAAAACTACTTAATTACTCTGCATTCATTTTTTTGTGACGTAATGTTTTTAAAACTGCATAATTACATTGAAAACCCTGACACGCGATTGTTCTTGAATGTTTAAATTAATTAATTTTGAGACAGGAGCTCCTTATTGGTTACTATTTTGCAAAAATTTTGTCCCTGAGTACAACACGTTTCAACGTTGAAAGCATGTTCATCATGGTGAATGTCTCCGTTTTTTGTTTTGTCTTGAATGCTGATCAAATTCTTTCACATATAGTGTTAAAGAACCATTCAATGTGCTGAATTCTTCTTCTGAGCTCTCTGCAAAATGACTTCTTTTTATCTGTTTATTTTCATTTTTGATGTAAAGATCACTTTTGCACATGAAAATTCGGTATTCATCCAAATATCGAAACTTTAACATTAGTTTTTCCTTTACAGAAACCTTAATTTTCAATACTTGCTTTTATTGATTGTAGCTTGTTTGTTATGCGTTCAATGTTGCTATTTTTCTCTCATTTTGTTATTTGTTTTTGTATGTATGTATACCAGGTTAGATTGAAAGGCTGTTTGTTGATAAGTTTTGCTATGAATAAATTTTCTCAATTATGAAATTACCTGATATTGTTTTGGTTTGCTAACTTTTTTTTTTCTAAGGTTTTTTTTCCTCATCTTAAGATTCGATCTTTTCAAGTGCAATTACAATACCATATTTCCTCTTTTAAACGCCGCGGCGTTTATTAAACTTTTGATTTTTGGGTGCTGCGTTTATTAGAGGGCGGCGTTTATAAGAGGGCGGCGTTTGTTTCAAACGAGATATATGCTGCATGAAGAACTGGAAAAACGAAAGCAAAATTTATTTATTTGTCACTAGAGATCGATGAATTTCATAAACTAAAAGAAGTAAAATTGGTTTATTAAACGTGTCTTTTTTACACTATCCTCAATTTTTCATTCAATGCCGCAACTTGCAGAGTTTTTTCTAATAAACGTCGCAGCTAAAGGTGCGGTGTTAATTAGAGGGCGGCGTTTATTAAATTACCTTATCAAGGGTGCAGCGTTTATTGGAGGGCGGCGTTTATTAGAGGGCGGCGTTTAATAGAGGACATACGGTATGCCAAAAATAAGATGGCAAAAAGAGTTGGTTTTAGGTAAAGTGTGTAAAAGTTGCCCAACTAAATCTTCCTTCCAGTCAAGGCCATATCGAACTTGATCAATTTCCTACCTTCCTTTGGAGTAATTTTTCATTTGTGCGAAGCAACATCGACACCACACCAAGTAAGTAAGAAGAAGAAGATGAATAATTTGAGAGCTGCCCCGTATCCGAGTTTGGTGAACATGACGTCTTGATATGCAAGAGCCAGAGTATACGCAGGTAGAGACTTCTTCTTCCACTATGATAAGCTTTATACATAGCCATGTTTCTGCTTTATTTATTAACAATTAAAAATCAATGAGAGAAATTGAAAAAGCACAAAAGAATGAACAAATGCCATGAATTGAAATTGATGTAATTCATATGAACATTTACTGCTGTGACGTCACATTACCGAGAAAACAAGAAACTTTATTTGCATATAACTTGGAGAAAAATAATGGAATGAAACTAAGAATTGGAACACAACTTCATCTTTAGTAGTACTATCAAAACTCTGACTCTTGGCACAACCATGTAACTACTGAGAAACTTATATTAGGTTGGACACCCAAGAAAATATAAACCATCTTTTACATGAAAAAAAATAAGATCAGGGCAGGAAAAAAAACAAAGCAACTTCTAATCTTCAATAATTTTGTCATATAGTGTGAATTCTGTTTTATGGGCACACAGTTTCGAAGTAACATTGAATGGTTAGCATATTGTTTATAATACCAAGTTTACCAAGTTGCGGTTCACATAAAAAAGAAGGTACACCCACACCAGCCGATATTGACTTTTTGCTAGGAACCATCCAGAAATCTTTAGAATCTGATTCATCTGGTAACACTTTATGATCAGTAACAACATTATAGCTATCAACGCATTTGAAGTGGACTTTCAATTGGAATGGCCACTGGAGATGCAAATCATTGTTGCTACGAACGAAATGAATGAAAACACCAAGTCGACCAAGTTTATGGCCAAGCCATTGGACACTAAGTTTGCAACAATAACCATTTAATGATGAATAAAATATAGGGCTGAACAAATCTTTGGTTTTATCAATTCCATAATAATTGTGGATCTGCCATATGAATCTTGGATGAGAGTTTGATAAGATATTGGAATGGTAAAGTAAATCTTCAAATTGTTTCAAAGATATTTTAATATCAGAATCATTTTGAGTATGATTGAGTTTGATCTGTTCTTTACACTGTCGCAGCTCAGTCTTGCAAAGTTGCAGTTCATTCTCAGTTTGCTTCAATTTGCTTCAATTTGCTTCAATTTGATGCTCCAATTCGTCACCTTTCATTTTTAATTTTAATTCACATTCTGTTAATCGATATGTTAAGGAATGAATCACTTTAGCAAAATCAGTACTAGGTGGAAAAGATAACTAAAAAAAGTATACCCCATCAAACATAAATAATCCTAGTTTCAAATCCAACGTACCAAAGTAAAACATAACATTTAGTTTCAGCGAAATAGGTGCAGTATACTGTGTTGTCTCAATAGGTCATTGTGTTTCATGCACAAAGTCAAATTCGCTAAATTGAAACAGAATTTCTTTGTTGTCTCGGTAACCCTCTGTTAGAAATGATATAAATATTATCAAACTTATAGGATTTGAGTTGCAAATCATATCAGAAGAGTAGAGAAAAATTTTTTTACTTTGGCTGAGCATGTATTCTGGTGCTCTTCCATGTGTTTTCGTTCCACCATTACAGTGCAACCATCATTGATACATTCTATCTTTTCGAGTAGGCAAATTTCCTTTACATGGGACTAAAATATATAATTGCAAAGATGTAACAAAAATGTTGATAGTTGAATAAAAGCTTGTACTCAGTTATTTTTCAATCGCAGCATGCATGCATAATTACAATCATAGCATGCATTAATGGGATCGTCTCCAATTATTTTGCCGCCATTTTTTCAGCATTATATTATTAAAAATTACGTAGCAAAAAATAAAACGACAAAATTGTAGCCGTAATATTGTTTTTCAACTTGCAGCTATTTTTTAATTTAATCACTAGCGTCTTGTGTTTGCTGTACAAAAAGTCACAAGATTTTGCATGGCCCAGTTTTTCATCAACATCAAAATGTATTATTCGAAATTCAAATGGAAAAACATAATTTTTGTTACATTGAGAAACTTGGTTGAGAAACCTTTTTCAACAACGGTTTATTAGGTGACAAATCTTCAGTTTTTCATTCAGTGTCTTTGTTATTTTGAGAATAAACTTTTAACAAATATAATTTTAATCTCTTCGTATCTCGCATTTGTTGCCTTATTATGTAGCTCAAAAACCTCACCTAATATTCATCTTCATAAGGTCACACTCACTACTAAAAAGCTTGATACATGTTATCATTGTGTGAAATGAACATGCTTGTTTCCAAAAAAGCAGGCCATGAAAAAAATACTTACCCGGGAGGCTGCCATAACTTTTTTTTCACTGTTTGCCGCGGTAATGTTGTGTCTCTTTTTGTGAATATTTTGCAACTTTATATTTTGTTTGGAATATTGATTTTAATCACTAGTGTCTTTTCTCCTCACTTTATTGTTTTTCAGAAACAAACCTATTATTTTTTCCGGCCTAGTGATAGCATGGAGATCAATAAACGAAGTTTACGCAATGATTCAGAAAAAACGCAGTTTTATCACTTTTTGAAAAAAATACTTCACTCGCCAAGACAATTTTGCAACAGGTATTGTATTTGGAATGATAATAGAAAGTCTTGAATCTTTAATTTAACAAATTAATAATTAACTACTTTAAAACAAATCAATAATTCATTATAGCCTTTTCTTTTTCGTTTTTAGAAATAAAAGCTCATTGTTTAAGGATACAGCACCAGCTTTTTGAACGAAATTTTCGAAAAAAAATAATTAATTAGAAAATATTGATCAAGTTGCAGTGGTCTTCCTACTAATAACTTCATTACTCCATAATTCCACCATAATTCCAAACAATGTTCATTCCTGCTGCGTAACTCACATTGCTGATTTTGACACCTTTTCATCTTTTTACAGCTATTTGCATACACAAAACACAAAATGCACAAAGCAGAACATAAAAAAAATTCAAAAATTGTGATGCAAATGAAAATTGAACAATGCAATCATTAGCATCATATGAAATCAAAAGAAGCCGCATCATATACAAAGTTAAGATGAGTAACAATCTTTAAAAGTGTTTTTTTCAAAATTAAAATTCAGGGGGTGTCTCTGACGTTTTGAGTTCCTTTGTCAAAATTAATTATGCTATCACGCTGATCGTTGACTCTTTGCAAAGCTTAGACAATGACCGAAAAAGGGGTAACACAGTTTAAGTTAATACTCAAAATTTCTTTTGATATTACCCCCTGAACTTACAATTTTGAAGCATAAATGTTAGTAAAGATGTTTGATACAATAAAAAGGCAATGGAGGCGTGTTTTGATAAAAATAACTTTTGAAATTTATATTTTATGAAAGTATTCTTAATAAGCTTTCCAATATATAACTTATTAAATGAAATAAAAATAAAATTAGAAAATTTTCAAAATAAAAAACATGCTCAAAAGACGACGTTGTATTCTAAAGTTACTTTGATACTGCTACAAAGTGTGATAATTTTTTTTATTAAAATGCACAATTCTTTGAAAAAATGTGATCTTATTTGTTGAATCAAAAAAGTTTCTGAACAGTTTTCTTTTAAAAACATTGCCGCTAAAACATCGCGACTATTTTTGCCATTATATTAGAAAAGTGTTGCGGTTTATTTCCGACTATTCGAGATTTTATAATCACGGTTGAAATAGTCACAATTTGGAGATAGTAAGACTGTTCATTCGTTATTTGGATTTTTAGCGATATTTTTGAGGATTTACTAATTTCAATTTTTGAGATATTTAAGAAAGGAAACCTGACAAATTTTGCTGATTTTTTCGCAGTGCAATGGAAATCGCCCAAAATGAATCAAACATGTGTAGCTCGTATAGAACTTTTGTAAAGCAGAACTATAAAAATACTGAAAGCAATATGCTGAAACATTCAGGAATGTTCTGTTCTAAGTCAATAAAGACCACTCTGAATTTTTGAGAAAAATCAAACAGTAAAAGGGATGGCAATCCTTTGACAAATGAATATCTTAAATAGGTTTTAGGCAGCCATAAACTAAGAAAGTTGCAAAAGGTGAAACGTTCTTTGAGTCATCTGTTTTTACTGAGTGAAAAAGCACAGAACGTTCAAGGGAGAATCTTTAAAAAAAGAGCAGAAATTAAATTTTGGTGAAAAGGTAAATTTCTTTAAAATGTTTGAAGTTGTACTCACAAATTAATGTACGGTAATATAAAAAATTCAGAGCATTACAAAAATAAAAACTCTTTCTTTGTATAAATTTAAAATAAACCATTTTATTTTTGCAACATTAAGACACGTTTTATGATGTTTAACCACACTAGAAGCTCCAGCATATATCTTTCAAATTTATCATTTATTCACTCAAACTGTTAAGGTGGGTAGTGTTAAAAACAAAAATAGTGGTCAAATTGTGAAGAAAAGGGGGTTTTGGGCAGAAAATTTCAGGGCGGGATGGACATTGCTAATAACAAAATGCTGCGAGGACTGCGCCAAGGAAATGTAAATAAGTTACAATCAGACAGCTGACTGATATGCCTCCCAAAGATGGTGAAAATGAATTTAAGAAAATAAGGGTAACACTCCCTCAAGGTACCAAGATTAAATCTTGGTTCCCTCCCTTTTACAAGAAAAGACTCTCATTGGTGTTAACCTCCCGAACCACCACAAGAGAAGAAAAAAAGAAAAACAGAAAAAGGGCCTTTAACAATTTATTTAGAAAAATACTTAAAAAAGCAAAAAAATAATTAAATATCAACAAGGACCAGCCTGTCTGTATATATATATTAAAGGACCTGCTTTAGATAGAGGGAAAGAATAAATTGAAAAGAAAACACTCAAAATTAACAAGAACCAGCCTGTTTACAAAAGAGGACCTGCCTAACATAAAGGAAAATAATAAAATAAAAACAAAAACAAAAACCCATCTGCGTGCCGGAACTTGTGACTTTGTCTGTGATGCATCATGTGGCAATAAACAGGCTCGACACATGCCTAACGAAGTGGTCAGTCTTGAAATTAAAAAAACCGTCCATCTTCAGTTTTCTTTGCAAATTTATTTTGAAAGATGTGATCATGATCAAAATTTTAAAATTGCGTAATTACATTAAAAACTCTGACATGCAATTATTTTTGGATATAATTATTCTTTTGTTATCATCGTTAGTTTAAAACAGGAGCTCCTCATTGGTTACAGTTCATATTTTGCATGAATTTTTGTAGAAAAACATGTTTCAAATTTATTATCTCCGAAAGCATGTTCATCCATTCAGGAATGTTGTTAATTACACTTCTTTGTTTTGCTAATCAAATTCTTTCACATAGAGTGTTGAAAACCGTTCAATGTGCTATGTGCTGAAATCTAACAACTTATTTTGATACCTTCATTTTTTTTATATAAAATCACTTTTTCAAGTGTGAAAATCATTGCAAGTGAAAATTTGAAAATCAAGAATCCAAATTTTTGAATATTTGCGTTCTTATCCCTTTTTACAGGAAAATAGATGTGCAATTGAGAACTCGAAAACAACTAGATAATTATATAACCTTCATTCAATGATATGAAAGGTTGAAAAAAATAAAAATAAAAAGTTATTCCAAGCATGTATTAATGTCATTTATTAATGTTATTCATAAAACGTTATTTTTATGAATCTTTATTATAAATTTTTTCTGATTGAGTGAGTGTCCAAGCCAGCATGGCTTCTTGTTCATTTAAAAATAACCAAACCTTGATATTTCTCAATTCTCCAATCCAAGTGCAACCTTTCTCCACATGTTCACATTTCACCTTCATGTCCAAGATTTGTCTTTTAAAACCCAAATCAGAGAAGACCTAAAAGAAATTGTACAATTGCTTGCCATTGCTTGCACCTGTTAGAAGAATCAGTGTGTACTGCAGAACATGGAAGAAATGTGCTTATTTCAATTGTTTTTATTTCCTTTTGTTCACTTATCTCATTTTGTTTATTTTTTCACTGCAAGTAAAAATAGCTTCATCTTTTCCACCTTTCAGAATGGTAAAATTTACATAGTGCACCACTATGAAAGGTGATTACAGCAGCATTGGAGAGAAATTGTTATGTTGGTGCCTTATTCGTTTTATCTGCAGATGCTCATTTGCAACAATATTGGCAGCACCAATAGCGATTTATCCAGAAAAGTTACATAAAGCATTCAAATCATCACCGTTATATACTGCTATGAAAAGAAATGTCCACAATGTTTTATCACTTTCACTTCATGATCAAGATGGCTCCCACGTTAGAAGTTACCTTGTGTTGATTGATCATTTTCCTATCCAGTGGGCAAAACAAATCTGTTTTTCTAAACAAAAAACACAAATCATGACAAAAGGAACAAACATAAAACATAAATATTGATATAAGAAAGCAAAATGAACCAAGATGGGTAAGAGTCTATCAATGTTTTACTACAAGAAGCGTTCAAAACCTAAGGCATACCTTTCTGTGTTGTTAAAATTAAGCGAAACTAGAGAACACCCATATCCATAGAAATGGGAGGAAACCAATTCAAGGGAACTTTATGACCAGTTATAATACAGGCACAAAAAAGAGTTGGTTTATGTAAAGCATATAAAAGTTGCCTAACTAAAACTTCCTTCTAGTCAAGTTCACATCGAACATGATCAATTTCCTACCTTTCTTCTGAGTAATTTTTCATTTGTTCAAAGCAACATTGACACAGCCGATGTCCACGATCAACAATCTGCATTGGATTCTTCAAAACGAAATGACAAACACAACATTTAAAGAAGTCTGAAACCTCATCAACAAAATTCGCCTCATATCCACCATTACCAGCAGCAGCCATTATTTTAGATTATGTTTAAATCTCTAAATAGAAAGAAGACCCAAATTTTACCTACGATTTTTAGTTGGCAATCTGAGCTCTTAAGAAAAACATTGTGAACAGAAAACTGTTTAAACAACATGTTGATGAATCTGAGTACAGTTGTTGTTCGCACACGACGCCTTTGCTATCTTGTTTTTAAAATGATTTCACAAATTCAACCAGAAATATACTTAAACTATGGCAGAGTTAAAAAAATTGGGGGCATATTACTGAATAATCTAAATTGTGTTTATTCAAGTCATTTCAATACAATTCAAAACATGAACAGTAAGAACAATAACGAAAATGAAAGCTTTCCCAAGCTAAATACAATTCATGAATAGTAAAAACAATAATTATCAATTTTATTATCTCATTTTATCTTATCGTTATTATTATCAATAATTCATTTTATAATGATACTTGTCCAACTAAAAATAAACATTAAAGAAGAATGTATGAAGAATGTATGAAGTTGTATCGCCAATCTATTTTATTCTACAAAAGGAGGCAATCAAATCAAAATTTTTATTTATGCAAACTAAAGACGTTATTGTGGAGGTTAACAATTCCCAAAAATTTTTTTCAAAAATCAAAACTTTCCACGAGGTTTCAGTGTTCAAAAAAATAGTCACAACTGACAAAGAACTTAATTAGCTGAATTACGCAAACACTGTATTGATGTCATTGTATAGTTTATTAATCGGCAATTATCATTTTGCAACTACTATGATATGCACTTGTTATGTACAACTTTTCCTTATAAAGTTTTCAAAAATCTGAAACAAATACGACGAGTGTTTTACCAACGAAGCAAAATACAGAACAGGAATTAAAATGTTGTAAACACGACACAGTGACTAAATCAATGTAGTGCATTATATTCAAAAGATTATTTCTCAAAAAGTTTCACAGCCTATTCTGTTGATAAAAATAGCATCTGAAAAGACTTGGTTGGATTGCCTGCTTAACATTTTCAGTGACATCACAGTAATGTTGCACACAAAATAAAAGTTCTGCAAGTGTGGTCCCTTCGGAAAAAACTTGCAAAACTGATCAAATTAAGAGACACATATGACCCAAAAGTAATGTGAACCTCAAACTTAAGGATAAAGAGAAATTCAAAATGGAAAAATGAACACAAAATGTAAATTCAAAATAACCAACGCTTCCATAATTAAGAATTCTTCACAACTTAAAACAATCTATGAACATAATTGTTGATGATGTTTGACACAAGTATAAAAAATACAAATACAAAGTGTTTTTTCATAAAAAAAATAACATAAAAAGCTGGTTTAATGCATTTGAATCAAGGTACCATTTTTTTAGAGCTTTAAAAGGGAATGAAAAAATCACAACTACAAAAGTGTGTTCCCTTCGGAAAAAAATTGCAAAACTGATCAAACTAAGAGAGACCCTAAAGTAATGTGAACCCTAATTTTAAGGATAAAAGGAAATTCAAAATAGAAAAATGAACACAAAACGTAAATTCAAAATAACTAATGCTAGAATGTTTCAATAAAAATTAAGAATTCTTCACAACTCAAAATGAGGAAAAAAGCATACAAAACGTGTAAAATAAAATACAAGGAGTCCATCTTTAAAACAATCTATAAACATAATTGTTGATCGTGTTTTACATTATTCACGGTAGCAATACCGTGTTTAAAATACCCTGCAACATTTCACAAAACGTCCTTTTCCCGCAGCCCGCGTTTTC
>JAYJMG010097741.1:0-16362 GCA_036873935.1 Stomotoca atra
GTCCTCGAAGCTGGTTGACGGGAACACTGTGTTGCAGACAAGTCGTTAAATCATAAACGCTTGCGTATTCCTGACCGGTTGGGACACGTTCCCGTCGCAGATTTTGCTCTGCTCAAGCTCCCTACAGTTCCGATGTCTATAAGACTTTCTGTTGTTTGAGTTTATTCAAAACAAAGGAAACTTGAAAAATGCAAAAAAAGACAGAAATCTTTCCGCCCGCTAAGGGCGTTTAATTTTATTTTATGATGCAAGCTTCATTTATGTTGTACTTGAAATTAACCAGCGATAACTTTCCAAAACAAACTCTTTTTGGGGTTATCTGCATTTCTTTGGTTTCCCGAATGTCTGTCGTGACATGTTCGGTTGTAAAGGAAAACGAGAAGAAAAAAATGAGCTGGTTTCTGTAAAGATAATTTAATGCAATTAATTGAAAAGAAGTATTGTTTTCATGAAAGATCACACATTCTTTTATTATCGGATCAACTAATCAATTATTTGTTGTTGATTGAACGAACTGGTGACCAAAACATTGAGTCGAACTTTTTGCATATAAACAGATTTGTTGTTTGCGACAGACAGTCAAAACGATAACGAGAAACGTCTTATCCAATCAAATCAATCACAGAAAATCCAACAAATGACGAGAAATGCAACTTCGTCAATTATGAAAATTAGAAAATGAATGAACACTTTGCCGAATTTTGCACTGTAGAACCTACTCGGCATTTTAGCATTTTTAAAATTTTAATATGTTCAGAACGGGGGTGCTTTGGTTTCTTAAACTTTCAGGACTTAAATTTATGCATCATTACCAACAAAAAAAGTTTTCGTCTTAGTGCCTCTTTAAATGTCAAATAAACTCCGTAAAAAGATTTTTAGTTTTTGTCTTATTTTCCATTCTTAAAAGGAAACAGAGGTTTGGAAAAAAAAATTTTTTTTTGGCAAAATACCTTCGTTTGAGTGAGAACATATAAAAATTTGGAAGAATAATGCCTTTCAAGCATTTCTCCGTGAAATTAAGCCCTTTTTCACTTTGCTGAAAAAAGCACTATAGTGGAGAAAGGAGAGTTTTGTGACGTAGTTGACGCTAACATGAACAAATGTCATAATTCACTTCGTCCATAATCGTTTTAGCTTGGTAAGATTTTTGCTTCCTTTATGTTCTTGCAGCCTTTTCTTGAAATGAGGGTGTTGTTTATATTATTTCATATATATTACCAACTGTCATGCCTATGACTGCACGAGTCGTAAATAAAGGGTGAACAAAAAGAAAAGTTTTTTTCGCTTTCTTTAAGATGAAAAGAGATCCATATTTTCGTAGTGAGCAAATAAACTATGAGATGTATAAATTTTTCATTCCATCAGAGCATTGCTAGCTCTTAACCTAAGGTCTGCAAGTGCACCCTAAACGAGTGAAAGTGAAGGTACTTATAAATTTTTAAAGAGGGTATTAGTACTCGTTTTATAAATTTAAGGCCTAGTTTGAGAAAGATACTCAAAATATTTTCTCCCAATAGAGGGTATATACTCATTTTGTGGAAGCATTTAGACTTTCATAACTATATTGGTAGTGTGTCATGTATCTTGTCAGGCATCAAGTTAAAAGATTTGACGTCATCATTTTGTGCATGTGCCATTGATTATTCGATTGTTTGTAATTCTTTTGTTTTCATTGTTCGAAGTAAACACCTGCTTGAGTAGAGCGCATTCAAATAGACATTTTGCAATAATTACTGCCGGACATTAAGGTTTTCTTATATCGCTGTACGGCATATAGGAAACATGAAAATTTGAAATTGTGACTGCCAGACATTTAGGTTTTTTATAATCACTGTCCTGCTGCCGGACATATATACACTTCGAATAATGTCTATCAATTTTTGCAGCTTTCTCTGAAGGCATGTTTGTTTACATTATTTCTTGTAAATTATAAATATACGGGATTTTTTTTATTAAATGAGAACTCCATCAGACCAATGGTTCCACGAGTGCGTCCTGTAAAATATTATTCCTCTGTATTAGCTGTCATCAGCAATACCTGCCACCACGTTGGATGGTAAGTATGAATAGTTTGAACCCTTGATGTGGGTATGGGGCAGCCATTCTATTTTCAATTTTACTGCAAATGACACATACCAAACTATTTTGTGATGGCGGCCTTATTTGGCTGGCAAGAGTGGGGGTTAGCTAGAGACCTTTGCTTACTGTCATTTCTTAATTTTTAATGCTCCTCATCACTAGAAAACTTCGGCTTCATTTTATTGTTGTGCATTTCCAGGAAGATTGGCGTTTGGTTCCTTACCTTTTTTTTTATTATTTATTTATTTATTTTAACATAGCTCTAGAAGCTTTGCAGTGATACACTGACGTTGGCCTCCTTGGAGAATGTATACCTCAGATTTTTTTAAGGTACCGCTCATTACTTCCAGGATTATTAGGTGATAATTGGCTGTTTCCTACCTTGCCGCTCGTACATCATTAATTTCATACAAGTATCACCTCCAGCAGGATTTGAACCACTATCAGCTATCATACGTTTCAACACAATTATAATCATTCATTTTTTATTTTATTTTTTTTACATATATACTGTATTGTACTACGCCTGTGTTACAGTATGAGCGCTGTCTTACCAAGTAATAAAACATTTTTTGTGTTTCAGCTCTGAAGCTATTTATCTTTGAACTTCCATGTAACTTTCCTTTAAATTTTTGATTTTACTCTAGCAAAAACAATAGTATTGGCTTAATCATGAATCAAGACTTGAATAATGTAATGATCAATAGCAGACCTATTGGTGAACATGAGCCAGGGCTAAGTAATGACAATCCTGGGAGAATGAAACGACTCCCTGCTGCCTTACCTCTACAGTACGTTGACTTATCACCAACGTCGCTGCTGGCTGAACAAAATAGTGATCGACCATTTGTTTGTACATTATGTGAGAAAAGGTTTCGTCAAATGTGCCATCTGCAACAACACACACGCATACATACCAACGATCGACCTTATCATTGTTCTTTTTGTGACAAGAAGTTTAAGCAAAAAAGTCAGGTAGGCTTATAAATTGTTACCTTAACCCTATTTGACCCGAGGCGGTGGATGGCCTTATTCGCGAAAATATCTTCCGTGAAAATTTCTTCATTTTGATGGTCTGGAACTACCATGCCTGTGGGCCAGAAGTTTTTTGTAAAAATACTAAAAATTCCTTTGTCATCTTAAACGGGATCCATTGAAACATGATAAATTCAAATTTTACTACATTTGCTGCGTTGAGAATACCAACATAAGGCTTAATCTTTTGTCGTTTGCATATTGTTTCCTCAGTATTTTTTGTGCTTTACCTTTTTGCTCTGGATTAACATGCTGTGAGTTACGGGTGATATATTTTGATCTAATGCACTTTTTAGTTGAACCAACACGAACGAATTCACACTGGCGAAAAGCCATACGCATGTCCTGTTTGTCACAAAGCTTTCCCACAGGCTGGTCAGTTATATTCACACAAAAAGTTACATGGTTTAAATCCAAAGTCTGATGGTTCCAACCGCAAACTTAAGAAAGAAGCAAAATCGAATCGTGGACGCAAGCGTAAAAATGAACAGTCACCTGTTATTGTTTCACCGTCACCAGTCGTGTATTTAACGGAATCGTTACAAAGGACTCCGCCATCAAACGCATTTGTTTACGGCCACGAACATACCTCTGCAGATACTAGAACAAACGGCGAGCCTACGTGGCCCGTTATTTATCTCGTGGAATCGTTGCAAAGAACTCCGGAAGGTTTCCGAACTGAGGCTCACATAAATTCACGGTCTGCTTATCCAAATATCACCAATTCGAAACGGTACACGACATTATCGGTTGCTTCACCGGCAAAGCACCGTCAAGAGCATGGTTTAGTTTCACCTTGTTCATTGAGGAAAAGTCCAGTCCTGTTGAATGCCAAATTTAACGGAATAATCACCGAAGAATCACCTCGTTTTAATGCTTCTGTACCGGAACATTTGAAAGACTTCGAGCGATTGATACCTACAAGTGATCATACATTCACCACATAGGTCGTGGTTAGCCTGTGCACGCTACTCCAACAATAAATCTGAGACTTAGACTTCGTAAACGAATGCGGTCTGGCAGTCCAACGTATGCTGGTTATCAAAACTTGCTTATTATATCCAAAGATATTTTACTTTTAACAGAGTATATTTAACTCTTATACCTCTTTGTTCTTGGTTCCTGTAGGTTCCGAAGTAATCAGAATTTATCAAATATTTACCAAGCTTTTATTTCTATTTGCTTGTTTAATTGTTTACTTATAATAATGTTGCAGCAGAGAGAGTCACGTAACATTCACTGTGCTCTCGCCTGCAGTAACAACTAATATCTTTAATAAGTAAAAAGGTTAATTTTAAATCTACTTGTAAATACTTCAATAATAATAAGAAGAATTAAATCCCAAAGCAGTACGTGTTGAAATAATGTGCTTGGCGACCTTTCAGAAAAAAGACCGCTGGGAATAAGAGTGGCGGGACAAAATTTCGGATTTTTTTGTCCGAATATTTTTCCGTCCGAAATTCTGAGTTGTCCGAAATTATTTCCTGTCTAAATTTTTCGGAAAAGTACTTTTCTTTTTTTGCTGTAATTTCTATGGAAATCAATTTAAGAAACTCTAAACCCAAGTTGTGTTATTGCAAAAACAAGATTTTGATTACCAACAGCAGCAGTTTTAATGTTTTATTTTTGTGTTTGTATCTAACTTTTTGCGATCTCCAGGTCATCTAAGTCAAAATTTCGATGGAATTTCCCTTAAAAACAAGTCTGCTTGGCAAATATGTCACAAAGTTTTACTCCGAAAATTTTTCCTACATTATAAAATATGTCAGAAAATTATTCCGCCGAAATTGGCAAAAAAGTCCGAAAATATTTCCGCCGAAATTTTATTTGACGAAATTTTTGGGTGTTAATGTATCTCAAGATTTATAGGAAATCCAAAATACTTTTAAGCAATGAATTTTAGCTTTGTTCTATCGCCTAGTTCGCGAGTGTTTGATTCTTCGACGGTGGGGAACAGGAATAATGAGACAATCGTCCTGATATTTAAGCAAGCATTAAATGATTTTCTCAAAGTTCAGATTTTCTTCGTCCTCTCCTTTTAAAAACAAAATGTCCTAATAGGGGCTAGATTTCGTGGGTTGTTGACATAAATGAACTTTTTTGTTAGCGTTTATATTTCGTCTACCTTTCTAGTAGCCGCTTCAGTTCAGTGAACACTGTACCTTTCTTAACCATATATCTGAAATCATGCGCAGTTTGAGTTCGCGGTAAGTTCTCCTACTTTGTGTGTTGAGGCTGGCGTATGAAGAGATTGGAGTTCAAAAGCAATTAACTCGGCCGGAGAGCTGTTGGGACATTGAAGAAAGAATCGAGGGACTGAATCAAAACAAAGTGCCTTGCAAGGATGGACATATTAACTGACTACAAAAATTAAATAGTGTGAAAATTTTTCCTTTATTATGGAAGATTATAACATTCATTATCCACCAATCACAACCTCTGACTTAAGCAATGACGAAAACACGACCGAAGAAAAACGAGAAGTTGAAGATACAATCAGTTTAGCGAAAATTATCGTCTACCGAGATGATTCAAACTACTCATTAAATGACAATGAAAATAAAACGAACGAAAACCCTGCTGAGGAGCAAAATGATCAATTAAATTCGAATGAATCACCGAAAATTGTCGTTCACAGCATTGTTCACAGAGACCATAACGAAAAAGAGCACCACACTCCAAATTCGTCGAATCAAACTAACGAAAATGGTACCGAAAACGATTCGACCCTGGAGCCCGACAACAGCGTTTCTAAAGAGTTACAAGTAACGGCATTTCGAAAAACTCTTGCAGATCAGTCCCAGAAACAGCCAGACGATCGCTTTAACGAATCGACATTCGAGGATTCGTCATCAAAGAGCCATTCGTTCGCCTACGATTTTTCCAAAGAAACACCATTGAGTGGTTGTAGTGACGGTTATTTTAATAACAGCTTGAACAAACTTTACGAACGTTACATGGGTAAAGGAAAGGTGTCTAGCAAATCCAGTAGTAACGAGGAACCGACTGGTTGTTTTGATAAGACTGCCGAGAGCGTGAATACCAAGACGGCTTTTTCCAGGTAATGTTGTTTCTCTTCTCCCTTAACTGTATCCGACGATGTATTTTAATTTTTTCACACTCACCTGTCATTATATTTACACTATTACTTGGAGAAGTGGAGGCGGCCAACCTCGTTCCCAGGGCCTTTTTAAAAAAGTGTAAAGAGGCCCTGGAAACGAGATTGGGAAACTGAATTATGTTCGAAAAACAAACGTCCAATATGTAAACATTGTTTTTTTGTGTGGTAAAAAAAAGAAAGTGGAATGGAAAAATTAAAATGGAAAATATTTCAGCCAAAAAATGATATCTTTTTGGCTCGCAGGTTAAGATGTTTCTCATATGTACATTTTTTTTTATCAAGCGTGAACCAGTCCTAATAAATATGTTATCACTTATTAGATGTAATCGAAAACAAGTTATCATTATCTCAACGACAGTGATATCAATGTTAGTGGCCGCGACTGCTGCTACCATTTTAACACTGAATGTGTTTCGGAGATCTGGTGATCACTACCATGGACAAACTCACTCGGAAGAAAATGCTGAAATTTATCAAAGTGCAGCTGTTGTGACGAGTTCGTCTGTGTGTACCAAAATTGGTAAGATTTTGGATTCCTCTTCGTTTATTTATACATTATACTTCATTTCCCGTCCTATTTTCGGCGAAAAAAGAAATTCGTTCGTTTTTATTGTGTCACTCATTTGGCCCATAACCTCCTCGTACAGAATTTGTCACTTATTTATTTTCAACTGATAGGTGCCGATATCCTCCGTAAGAATGGTTCCGCCGTTGATGCTGCAATTGCCTCATGTTTTTGCTTATGTGTGACAAGCAAGCACGCAACGAGTATCGGTGGAGGAGGGTTCATGCTAGTTTACCGCAAACACAACAAAACATTTGATGCACTAGATTTCACGTCCACTGCACCTGGAAAGGCGAAGAGAAATACTTTTGGTGACAACTCCAATGCGACCACAAGCAGTAAGTTATCTTAATTATTAGCCTGAGTTTCAGTTCTTCTGAGAGCTTTATACTTACAAAGACTACCTGAAGCTCCGTCTATTGTTCAATGTACTTCAAAGATGAAACTTCAAAATGAATTTCCATTTCGAGTGCTGATTAACAAGCCGGTAACACAGACTCAACATCACCCGGAAAAAAAAAATTCACAACCGGGCGCGTGTCAGAAAGTCTGTGATCAGGTTATGAGTGACCGATTTCTCTCTTGCGTAAATTGGATTTACGTAAAACGAAACGACATGATGGCAAAGGGAAGAAGTTTTGGATTTCTAAATAAGGAAAAGAATGCGAATTTAGTTGAATAATAACAAAAGGATGAAATTTGCAAATTTGGTTCTTTCTCATTCAAAAGGCTATCTATCAATGAATGATTAAACCTTTTTTGCTTATAGTTGGTAAATTTATTGGAGTTCCCGGTCTGGTCAAAGGTTTGTACACAGCATGGAATCAATATGGCATACTTCCATGGTCTGAACTTGTGCAACCAGCCATAAATCTCACAGGGGACGGATTCTTTGTGCAAGATCGAACACATGAAATCGCGGAAATCATGAAATTACAGATAGAAGAGGACCAAGGTCTAAGGTACAAGACACTTTTAGTAGCGCCTCTCATACCCAGTGACAAATCGTTAACAAGTCACTGCGGAGGAGGGTATTGCTGTTGAAACAATACAAATAATGCGTCTCGTTTCAATAGAAATACCCTCCTCCACAGTGACTTTTTAACAATTTTGCCCATTCTCAATGAGACACAAGTAAAACAACTCCTGAAACGAGGTGAAGGTTAAAAAATATAGATAAAAGGTTGAATGTTTAGACAATTCTGTTCTTCTTTAAACAGCCTTGGTTTGTCCTAATTCGTTCTCAGGTCATATTTACCTGGATCTTACCGTCTTGCTATCTACGCGTAAAGATGCCTGTAAAAAAATGATGATGATGCTTAGCCTAGCCTACCAAGTAGACCGCCACACTAGCTTCGCGTTTCGTTTCGTTTCCAGCAAAACGCGTGCAGCTCTGCGGAGCAAAGTGAAGCGTGTTGCAAGGTAGGCTAGCTTAGCCCTGATTTTGAAACTTGATTGTTGAATTCAGTCACAAGCGACAAAGAGAGCTAGTGAAAAAAATGATGGGGTATTTACCTGGAATATTGTTACAGCAAGAAGTATAGATGTCATTATTCATCCGACAACAAACCAACAAGTTTTACATCAAATTTGACACAGACGTTTTGTTTTCTGTTTGCCTTCCTTTTCTTCATTATTTCCAAATGCTGTAATTTTATTTAGAAAATTATTATTGTCAGCAAACCGTGAACCATGGACGCCTGGTCATTTACTGGTCGATCCTGCTTTATCAAAAACTTTCACGATCATAAGTGAAAAACCCGAAGATTTTTACTCGGGAGAACTGGCCGTCAACATCGTGACGGACGTTAATAAGGTCGGTAGTTTGCTTTCACTTGACGACATGGCGAATTATAAAGTGCGTCACCGAGACGTGATCGGTGGAACTATTGATGGACTTCGGCTAGCCACTATTGGTCCGCCATCTGGAGGTCCAACAGTTGTAGATATATTGAACATCCTTAAAGGTAAATCAGTGATAAGTCAACCTCGATCCCAGGGTTTCTTTCCGCTTTTCGATTGCGTCTCATAATCGAAAAACGTAAAAAAAAACCTGTGATCGAGGTTGGTGATTAGTAATAGAACTAGAGAAAAAGAGATACAAAAAAGATTGAAGACTAGTAGACAAGTAATGTAGGATTTTTATGAAAGTCTTGAAACGTTTGTTGATGGAGCTCAAGTCAACATTTAATATGAATTTTTATTTTGTTTGAATATCGAGGTTTTCAAAAAAAGGTAATTTCTTGGT
The DNA here is from genome assembly GCA_036873935.1 of Stomotoca atra. Lineage (NCBI taxonomy): Eukaryota > Metazoa > Cnidaria > Hydrozoa > Anthoathecata > Pandeidae > Stomotoca > Stomotoca atra. The sequence continues at coordinate 9,049 of JAYJMG010097741.1, forward strand.
GCTTTCCAACTGCCAAAATGGCAAATTTAGGAGGTCGTCGAAGTAATAGAAGTTTTCAGAATTTTTCTTGTAGCAGTGAATCATACGTCTTGACGACTTTTTTTCGTTATTAGGTTACCATTTTAAATCTGAAGATATTGACGAAAATGACGGCAAACGAACATCACAAACACTGCATCGTATCATTGAAGCAATGAAATTTGCTTTCGCTCACCGCACACAACTCGGTGACCCAGATTTTAATGACAAGGATCAAATGGAAAAAGTGAGTACATGATTCACGGGGCCTCCTTACAACAAAGAAGCAAAATTCCAACCATTTTTAGGGCCGTTTATTTTGTTTCGATTAGATCTTGGGAAAAAGTGGTCCCAAGATCAAGATTGACAAAAGTATTTTTTTCTTCAAACTATCTTTTAATTCTAAAAGGTATGCAAAACGATCAATTGAATCGTTGTGTAAAGAAAGACGGTCGTGGTCCCATTGAATAGAATATGAGCAGCTATAGTCATGTACTGAAGACGAACAATTCCAGCCTCGGCACTTTAAAAATAACGAATTTAAAAATTTACTGTGGCAGAAAGACGCAGCAACCTGACTATAGAGTCGTCTAAGTATGAAACTCCAAAATTTCGTGGCGCAAGGACTTGGGTAAATTGAAAATTTACTCTTAAATGATTTAGTGGCAAGTTTGTCCACAACATACATCAAGACTGAGGGGACAGTGTGATGTGACGTCTATACTTAGCATTTTCTCCAAATAAATTTCTTTTTCCTAGTACTAAGATTTGAATCAACAACTTTCCCTATTATTTCTAGGTAATTCTGAACATGACGGATGAAGACATGGGAGAAAAGAACAGGCAAAAAATTGGAGACTTCACTCACGACTTTATGTACTATGCACCGAGATTCAGCGTTCCTCTGGATGAGGGTGCATCGCATGTTAGTATCGTAGCACCCAACGGAGATGCTGTTTCTATGACAACAACTATAAATAGCTGGTAATAAATTTTACTTTGTGATCTTTGAATGTCTCATAAAAAGACCATTGGGAAAAAGTTTGTCGAAAAATAAGGGAGTAAAGGTGCATAGCATACTCCTCGGTCCCACCGCCCTTTTTGCATCCTTGATGATTTTGATCCCACTGAGATAAGAGTACGGGCGCATAGAGATGAGATTAAAGCTTTTCTCGGCGCAATGTCATGTTTCTCCATTTCAATTTTCTGGTTCACACTCAGGTTTGGTGGCATGTATCGATCACTGGATACTGGTATCATTTATAATAACCAACTGAAAGCATTTAGCACTGCACCTGATCAATACACAAACTTACCCCCGTCTTTAATCAATTCTATACATGGAGGCAAGCGTCCATTGTCATCGATGGCTCCTGTTATTGTTACCAACAACAAGGGAGGCGTGAAACTTGTGTTAGGGGGTAGTGGAGGTGTAAATATCATTCCTGCTGTCGCTCAGGTTAGTGGTAATGTGTTGTCTACATCTAACTCACACGTGTCCCCAATGCTAACCTCCGTTCATTTTTTTTGTTTGTTTTTCGATAAAGAAGCCCTGGGGACGGGGCCAAAACAAAGTTCATCACAGATTGAATATAGCTAGGTGTGTCCAGGCTACCTGAAAATCGATGTCAAATGTGTGATACAAGTAACTAATCACGGTCAACCTCGAACCCGGGGTTTCTTCTCCTTTTTAATAAACTAATAGCGGAGTTTATCAAAAAGGAGAAGAAGCCCTGGGATCGAGGTTGTTATCACGGTACGTTTCTTTATTTAACCTTTTGCCCGACGGATCATTTATGCTGAAAATGACACTAAGTATTTCAACCTCATTCCAGGACTTTTTCCACTTTTTGATAGACGAGATCAAAAAGCGGAAAGAAGCCCTGGGAACGAGGTTGCAAGTATTCAGCAGACAACTAGTTAGAACACACTGCTTCAATGCTTGAATTTGATGACATTTTCCACTAGGTTATAATGAACAAGATCTGGTTTGATGACAACCTGGGAGAAGCAGTCTACAGACCTCGTGTTTTTCATACACTTGTTCCAACCAATGTCACTGTAGAAGACACAAGTCTTGATCCGCACATCATTGAGCTATTGGAGGAACGTAATCACAATATAACGGAGAACAGCGATTTGGAACATTCAGCAGTGCAAGCAATATATGTCGATAATGACAGAGATATTCATGCTAAATCTGACTTTCGAAAATATGGACATTCGGACGGGTTCTAGATCAGTTTCTGCGATGAACAAGACTAAGGCATTACTGATTTAAGTCTTCAGTAGGAAATATTCTGAAGTTGAGTACCAGGCATTACATGGAATTCTCTTTACCATAAATTTTGAAGAAGTTAAGTTTTATGCTTCAAATAGTTCTGGTCAGTGAGTCCAAGTAACATGTCTGATTCGCATTGAATCCATTAACATTTTATTCGCCTAAAAGAACTCGAAATATAATTCATAGCGATACCATATCTCATTTTGCAACCTGGAAACGAAGTAGCTTTTCGCACATATTTAAAATTGTAAGTAGAGAATATTTTCAACGGTACCGTATTCATAAAGTCCACATTAATTTCTGCCTGAAATCTAGCCTCAATCCCAGCGTTTCTTTCGCTTTTCGACAGGCTGGATTAGCGCGACCGTCAGTAAAAAAAGTGGAAAGAAACCCTGGGAATGAGGTTGCCTAAAATCGCAAAGACCAGACCAGAGTGAAACCGGGTGACGCATCATAACGAAAAGAGGGAGGCATGAGGCTGGTGACAAACATGTGACTAGGAATTAAAAAGTTCAATTCAAGAAAGAAGGCGTGTGAAAGCGTAGATCGGATTTGACTCCAATGTGCAAATTACAGGGTCACAGGAAGAAATGATGTTTCAGAAAACGCTCCTTCGAGAAGGAAATTCTTCTAAATTCCTAATAAATATGCCTTTTTCGGCTGTGATTCTTTCAAAAGTAAGAAGATGAGCAATAATATTTACAAATTAAAAAGAAAACTAGTAGATACAGTTAACTCCCGATCTAACGAACACCAGATTTAACGAACATCTCGCTCTAACGAGCAAGATCGAAGTCCCCTTGGTATGCTATATTTTGGTCAAACGCTTGAAGGAAACTCCCGATCTAAAGAACCAATTTCGTGTCCCCTTCCCTTGGAAGTTCGTTACATTGGGAGCGTACTCTTTACGTAGGTGTAATATCTTTAAAAAATATTTTACTGTCTGCACATTAACAACAGAAGGCAACTCGAGAAGCGATAAAACTATTTCAAACTCGGAAACGCCTGCCGGGTGTAACTCTTTGTAAGCGGGCGCTAAATAGCAAAATCAATTTTCCTCCACTCACGAGATTGTTACATATGTGATTTGGGCCCTTTGCAACAAATACAAAACAAATTCTATAAGCCTAATTCCACGCTTGAAGAAGTGCGAAAAAGTTTGAGCGAAAAATCACATGGTCAATATCAAAAAAAGATTTGCGAAACCAATCAAAATGCTGTATAAATGCGAAACTTTATTCAGACGTATCAACTTGCATCTTTCACAACTGCTTCATCATCCACTATTACCAGCTTCTCAGACAAAGACATATCTGTAACACTTTTAAAAGCACTTGCAGTAGCGTCACACAGTTCTTTACTGCCATAAACTTTCAAGTTTGTATCCCGGCTAAAAGCTGGATTGTCACCATCCAGACTAGCGTTCACATTAATCTCCTTTGCTTGCCTACTTTCGTCTGTACACGAATCGATTTCCATACCATCATCGATATCTTCTAGTGAGTTTGCAGAATTTCCGACATTTTGTAATTCGAGCATAGGAATACCTAGATGGAAAACAAACGATTGTCTATTCAACTATTTTTACCCTAGTGATCTGGATTTTTGCTAGCTGTCATCAACAATTTCAGAGGCATCAGTCGTAATTACAACATTGCCTTGACCGGAGTGAAATTGAAGCAAGTTTTACACGTTCTGTTAATTGGATGAGTTTTTTTTGGAAACAATTGCAACTTGTAGGTCCCAGTGATCTCGTGAATATGCACCTTGTGAAATTCAAGTACACTACATTTTTCAAATAGATTCCAGGTGAGGCTATTATAATCGTTAAAACTACGCCAGTTTCAACTATCTTGGCTTGCAAGCCAAATGTTGCTGACATCCATCAGCAGCAAAAACTAAACTTACCAGTCAAAGACGTCTTATTTCTCTGTGACAATGCCACTTTTCCCAATGTCAGAAAAAATTCTGTGACTTCTTCACGAAGCGGCGGGAAAGCTTTACATATACGAACCAAGCAATCCAGAGCAGGAACAAAGAACTGGTTTCTCTTTGCTACTGGCAAGGCAGCCAGCAAATTCTTCATTCGACTTGCCACATGCGCAGACATAGAGTATGATTTAGGTATAGGATACTGTACAGCTAGGTGTGATATGAGTTGGACTGCAAATAACTAATAAATGAATAATTGAATAAAGTGAAAAGAATTCAAATCATTGCGCCAAAACTTCATATAAGACTCGGCTAGTAACTAAATTAAGTCAGGGCATTGCCATTCAAACTATAAAACTCATTTTTATACAATTCCCAAACAAACTCAGATATGTTGTCGTTAACGACAATTTCATGGAGTCTCCATTAACATGAGACACACTTGAACGCAAAACCGCAAAGATATAAGCAACTAGCCTGGGATACATACACTAGGAACTTAACAAGAGCGACCTACAGAACTAGCCTCAGTTGCAATCACGTCGAACTTAACGACAATAGACTTACCTGTTTTTGTAGATGTGGTTGATTCAACAACTCAGGTATAAAATCAATACATATATGCATGGAGGGAACACCTGGCACGGTCACGCTAAGCAGTTCTGAGGGATATCCTTGAAAATGGATGAGTTTAGCCATGCTTGGTTGCAGTATGAAACTTTGATGAATGAAACAGCAAACTTTAGCCTGGATCTCGCGAAGAGTACTCTGAACACTGTATGTTGAAGTCTGAAACATGCAAGAGTTACATCATGGCAGTTAGGGTACAAACATCTGATGCACTTTATCTCTTTCTCAAATGTACGGTTCCCTTGCATCTCGTTTCAGAAAACATTAAGGTGACTGTAAAGGAAACTTTCATGAAATTTGTTAAAAAAATTTTTTTTGTAACATTTGATTTAATAAAAGGTGAACTTTCAAATGGTGAATTTTTTTTTATCGTTTTGATGTAGGGAAGTTTGTTTACTTTCAATAAATAATTTTTCTTTACTTATCACTATTTGATATTTTATGTAAACTTTTCATAGGATGTTCAAGGAAAAATAAAAAAACCGTTTTTAGAGCAATGCTTCCTCAACAGAATAACATAAAAACCAAGTTGTGAAGTTTTACCGTTTTGATAAAGGAACTTCGTTTGTAGAGGAGGGGTCTCGGTTTTTATTTGCTTTTAAAACCTGGAAAAAATATTTTTCCAGGAAAAAAATTATATCATCGTGTAGGAAATATCTTGGTCTTTCTGAAAATATTTAATTCATTAAACTTAATTAAAAATCGAAGAAGAATTAAGACTTTTTAAAAATCATGCTCAAACCCTTTTTACAGGCACCTTAAGTGAGACGCAACGCAATTGAGAGTGCATGAGTTTTCTTAAAAATTGCGACTTTCTTAAAAATTGCGACTGCATTAGTCAAATTCATGATTTGAATACACCAACAATGTAAACAAACGAAAACGTGTCTTGAAAAACTATCTGGGCTTGAAGAAAAACATTTTGATACGAAAAACTTATAAAAGTATACTAATACCGATTTTCGGAAAGAAGAGTATTTGAATTTATAGATGTATTCAAAAGATTCGGTTAAAGATGATTTTATAGAGCTCTAATTCAAATCTAAAATCCATTGTTCAAACGAATTTTGGATTTCGCCTGACTGTTGCTTTACACAAGCTGGTCTCTCCTAACCACTGCGTAGAACAGTTCTTGAGATAGACCGAAAATTTATAGGTTTAATCTTAAGGGGTTTATTTTTTTATGTTAAAGTGATTTCAAGAAGATTTTTACAATTACAAATCTCAAGTATAGCTACCTATTCCACACAACTTCTAGGAGTCTATCAGCAAATTTTGAACTTAGAAGAAAGAAACATCCACAGGTTGTTTAACAGTTACCTTTCTTTCGATGTCAGTCGGTAAACACACTTCAAGAAGTAGCTGTATGGCGGCACTTTCCTGTGCAGATGTCAGAGCAAATTTCAGTTCCTCGCGCTCTTGTTCTGCAGCCATCACTTCTTGCACTGGTTTGGATCCTAAAAGATGGAGAACCGTCACTTTACATCAATAGCTCGAATTACAAAACTTTTACCGAGCTGTCCAAACTCATTGTGTTCTCTGCAGCGCACCATGGTCAAACGACATTGTGGGAAAAGCTCCAATAATATCTTAGACTAATTTACGAAGGTTCAGCTACTAAGTTTGACCAGGATGTAACAACTGGGTTGAACCATTTAGGAACTTTAAAAAGTGTTCCTGGGACAAGAATAGAAAGAGAAAGGAAAATATATGATTACCTACAACCACTGGATTTGCCAGTAAATGATGACTCAGCAATGCCCTTGATGATGTCAAGTAGCCGTTCAATATTCTCATGACGATATCGAACAAAGATGGACAGCGAAACACCTTAGAATCACAGCGCAACACAATTAGAGGATCTTTTTGGATTTCTTCTTCACTGTATGCTGGCGTCTTTTCCCATTCATGTTTTATGTTCGAAGGCTGCTGACGAAGGACATTGACAGTTTTGAGCCACAGCCTAAAAGATAATTTTAATTCGGTACTCAGCGGGCAAAATCGTTAAAGTCACTGTGGAGGAGTGTATTTTATTAAAACGGCACGCACAATGCGTCTCGTTTTAATAGAAATACCCTCTTCCACGGTGACCTTTTAACGATTTTGCCCGCTGGGATGCTATTTGTTTTATCTTTACCTAGAATGCCAAGTGTGGACTAGTTTTAATTCTAGATTAGTTAAAACATTAAAAATGTTCTCCATCAACGTAATTCTATATCATAGCCAAAATTAAATCGATTTTTCTAAATTTCAAAACACACAGCCAGCTAGGATGCTTAGAAAAAAATATGCTCAAATTCGAAACATAAATACTCTACAAATAAATAAAACGTCGTTTAAAAAGACACCATAATCCCAGTGGGCAAAATCGTTAAAAATTCACTATGGAGGAGTGTATTTCTATTGAAACGATACGCATATTGCGTCTCGTTTCAATAGAAATACACTCC
>JAYJMG010098850.1:0-16308 GCA_036873935.1 Stomotoca atra
GAGAAATCTCAGACAAATGATTTTTAGACAGAATGATTCCAGACCTCTTACAGCTTAATTTCGAACTTATTTCAAAATTCTACCAAATAAAAGCAGGAAACCGTTGTCAGTTTGACATCGCACTTCCAAATATTTTCCCAACGCTAACAGAAAATCATAGTGGATACGACAGAAGTGACAATGAAGACTCAAACTGAATTGAATATTCAGTACATTTGCCCAATGCTTTATATTCCTTCCTTCTGGAAATGACTTTTGCTTGAGTTTATAAATGGAGTCAACAAAACAAAAGCTTAGTAGCTAGTGTAATGAAAAACTCAAAAAAAAGGAAGTGTTAACACTAGAGGATGTACTCTTCAACAAAAAGCTTCAAAAAAATACAATATTTCAGCCTTTTGCATTGAGCAACAGAGTCGGAAAACTAATAACAAAGCAAATAGAAAAACTTCCCTAGGAAGTATTTTGTCAAAAGTTTAAAGTCTTATCTTTCGCGACCATTTCGGGTCCTGACTACCGTTTTCAGGTCGAAATTTGAAAAATTATCCAAAAAGTGACATCAGAACTCTCTAATTTTCAATTGTGTTAATTTTCAAGAAAAATGGAACATTGGTCATTTTTGGCCAGAATAAGGGTCCTAGCCCCCAGATTTTGGGCAAATTTCGAAAACTGAACTCCAGATTTGAAATCAGCACCTTAGAATTGTTCTAAGTGCAAATTTGCAAGAAGAACGGAGCATTTTCAAATTTTGGCCGAAATAAGGGTTTATTATTTTTTAATATACATTATTTAATATATTTTTTCAATTTCTGTCGTTAATTTTCAGTCGTAAATAAATAATGCAGAACATGCCTATGCGTAAAGCTTGTGATTTGCTTATCATAGAAGTCTGTCCCTGTGTATCTCAGGCTTTTGCATACAAAGACCACCATGCTAACCTCAATATGTTATCTTAGTGAATTATTTTTTGACGTTACTGTAGTGTAGTTCTCCTTTAAATCCATAAAAATGTAACAACCTGCATTATCTCATGCTGTACATACACATGAGATTTACACTAAAATCAATGCAGTCAATTTAAGCATAGGCCGGTGTGATTTTAAATTTAAAAAAAATGCCCGCTATGCTAAAAACATTTTTTCACTTATGCATGACTTTCAGACTGTTTTGTTTTTACGTACACATTTCTTTCTTTATAAGAAACCAGTCCATATGAAACCTTATTAGGCTCAAGTTTGCCAAAAGTTAAACATTACGTCGGTCAAACGTGTTTAAACAATCAACACATTCGAAAAAATTAAAGATAAATTTTAAGAAACGTTTGAGGGCCAGAACAAATATATTTAGAAACTTTTGAGCCTCAAAATGACCAAATTTTAAGAAACTGGAGGCTCGAACCCATTGCTTTAGGTTTTTTTATTCATAAATAAAAAAGACGTGTATGGATATTTTTTTATGATATAGGAAAATAGCGACCTTTCATTTATTGCTCACGTTCGGACGTTAAATTTTATTGACATTACTACGGCAGAAATGATTGGTCTTTCTATGTCCCACAGCACACACACTCACTTCACTACACCATATTGATTTCATTTTTTAACTTGCCGTCGGCGCGTCAGGGAACTCGCATGTCCATTATTATGCAATGGCTAGAGAATCAATGAACATTAAAAATTGATCAGACTGTACCAGGGCGTCCGTCAGTAAAAAAGCGGAAAGAAGCCCTGGGAACGACATTGTCGCCTAGTCTAAGGAACAAGGAATTAAGTGCTATAAATAGGGTTAAGATGGAAATGGAAATCGAGTGCCCTAATGGCAGCTGGAAAATCAAATGTGAATTTCAACAGATTGCTTATAACATTTTCAATAATTTAATATCAAATTGACATGGAGTGAAAGTCAAAGCATTAATCAACTAACGTTTGCACAAACAGAACAGAAACACCCTTAGTTACCGGGGAAAAGCATTTTACAATTTACACAAGGCTGAATAAAGCAGTATCAATATTAACCAAATATTTTTGTAACCACAAAATATATCTAAGAAATGGTAAGCTCTTACCACAGTTTATGGTTTTATCAGGATAGATCTTCTCTGCATCTCGGATGATGTCCCATCTTGGTATTTTCGAAAGGGACTTTACTTTGAGCACATTCCAGTTAACCAATTTTCCATTTCGCATCCACCACAGTAAACTTTGATGTGCTTTCTCTTGCGATTTCCTATTATCAAGATCAATTATGTCGATAGTTGACTCTTCAATGCCCAAGTAACGTGCATTGTGTTTCCAATGACCAGCCAATTTGCCAGAAACAAAATCAAGCAGCTCCGTGCAAATGGGCTGATGTGGTTGCGGTGACTGCAGTTCTAAATGACAAGGAAAAGCTGATAAGTGAAAAGTATAGATTTTAGTCTGATGGTGGTGAATTTCTTATGCATATGCTGGTGAATAGAGACAAAAACAGCTTTTCGATATACAACAACTTCACTGCAAAAACTTGACTGGTATATGGACATACTTTTCACTTTCTCTGTTAGCACTGCTTGCATTAATTCATAGGGTTTTCACGAGTAATATGATAATATTTATGTAATAATTATAACACACATTAACATAAAAATCAAGAAATATTTTCTCGATGTGCCTTCAAAAATTTATTGACATAATTCTGAGCTGATGAATTGTAGCGTGTTCCCATTGTAAGTACATCATGCTTGGAAAAATATTTTTCCAAAAAAATAAGAACTTTCAATAATTTACCTTTATAAGTATTTATGAGGACAACACTAAAGCTTGGTTTCCACTCTGGGATAGCGTGAGATAACGTGAGATCAATTTTGTGAATTATTTTTTTAACTCAAGTTAACCCAAGTGGAGGCCTCGTCAAAAATTAACTCGCAAAAATTAACCCATGTTATCTCAAGTTATATTATGGGTTAACGAGATCTTGATGTCAAAAACTTTTGATATCAAGATCACGTTATCTCGTGAGATAATTTTATGTCAAAGAAAGTCGAAAATTTTAAAGCGTTCGAATTAAAAACAAAGAAAGACAGCGAACACGGACTCCAAAAAGAGGAAATTTTGTCAGAAAAGTAAAAAACTTCCTGTTTTGTATAATTAGCGAGAGAAAAGAATATATTGTTTTCCTTTTGATCTCGATCGAACCTCCAAATGATGAATGAAAAACACGGTTCGTGTAGGGTAGCTATTTCATGTTCTGTCACAAAAGCGAGACAGCTCGACACTTTATATGCCTCGCTATGTCTCGATTATACAAATCGTATAATAAAACAAAAGCGCGTGTGACGCAGCACAATACCAGCTAATCTGCAAATATGCAACCTCAAAAAGTGTTTTTTAATTTTGTTGTCATCTTAAAAAAAAATTTCAAAACAATGCTACCAAGTATCCTATTTTGTCAAAAAAGTGTCACTGAACCCCAAAAACCTGATTTCTCTTGAAAACGTTATTATAAGATATTTTTTAATCAAGTTGTGAAAAATGAAAAATTTAACTGAAAATTACTACACGGTGTTTCATCCTAATGCAATTTTCAAGTAATTTGATGTATTGATATTTCAATATATTGCTCGTTTTTCTTGAGCACTTTTTGTGTAAAAAAACATTTTTTTAAAAACAATTTTAAGATATTTTTTAGCATTATTTAATTTATTGGTATGACGCTGAAATCCTTCACTCTCGCTATCATCTCATCAAGTATCACCCCCACATTCGAACATCAGCAACGTGATTGATGCATAACTTTATGACGATAAATATCTTATGTCGACCAAATACAATTGCACCCCAATAAAGGCAGTTCAATGTTTTCACTGGAAACGATTGTATTAAGCAAAAAACTGTGAGGTAGAATCAAGTTTTTCATTTGGTGCAGCTGTTTCAAATACTGACAAGTAAAAAAAAACTGCATACTCAGAATTCCTTGATCACTAAAACGAATTATTCATATTTATATTCAAGGCTGCCTTTAGAAACTATTATTTTGATTAATTGACTCCTAACAAGAGGTGTAGCGGGATCCCAGTATTAAATCAGTTGCTGTTGGATTGAAAGTGGAAGAAAATCATTGTTATTTGAAGAAGAACTAATAGAAATACCTTTTGCAGTTGTCATTAAAGCCATGTTAGGTCTTAAGAAATGGTTGTTTGCCTGGCACTATGACTCGAAATTTTTCAAATGACTGATTTTGGAAACTTTTTTGGCCTCGCTTTATGATGTTTTTGTGATGCTCGCGTTAACATTTGCATTTGCAGGTCATATTTGAAATTAAGCGTCGTTGCTATGGTATTACAGATTAATAATTCCCTCGGTGATTAAATGGACAAAGTGTTTTGGACAATCGTTTTGCGGCACATTTGCTTCATATATGATCAATTTAAAATTCATAAAACTGATGATAATTTGTACAAACCTTTATTTTGTGAACTGACATCTTCTGCACCTGACTGTACACTAAGCATGTCATCTCTGTTGGCATTTTCTGGATCCCCTGAAGATCTAAAGGCAAATTATATCAATGTCGTGGTTTAGAATGAGCAGACTGTTACTTCCGAAGATATAGATGTAGCAAAACTAGAGAGTACACAAGCATAACTTGCAAGAAGAAGAAAACAGCAATGTTCCAGGTCTTAAAATGCTGACATTGCATTTCCTAACATATTCATAGCTCATTTTTGTATCATACATGAATCAGGGTAATCAAGTGTCGCATTTCCACTGGTCACAAAAAAGAAAAAAGAAAAGAAGTAAAACAGATAACTCATGTCTGCGGATCTGTTTGGAAAAGAAACCACGCAGTGTTTTAAAGATGATTATTGAAAGAAAATTTAAAGCTGACATTTTGTCACACATTTGGAACACTTTATGAAGCGATGGCCCTAAGTTTTTATTTGAGACAAAAATGTTGCACTAACAACAGAACAAATCAAGTGTTGCAGCCTAATTCTGTTTCGTCCAGGAGATAGTCAATGATATCCATCAGTATCTGTCAGTCTCTGTCAGTATCAAATGTAAAACTTTAGCCACAGTCATAAAAACTATATCCAGAAAACATTAAGTCTAAAACAGACTAGACATAAAGTCGTCATTAAAATTGCACAGAATATTCACATAAACTAGATATAATGATAGAATAGAAATCATCATTGAACTTATATTGAATATTCATATGAACTATGCAGAAAAATAAATAAGCAAATCATTTTACTGTCAGCATCAACAAACTTTTGCAAACGCAAAATGAAGACTTGTAGAACTCTGTAAGAACTGTATTTTTCCATTTTTATTTTGAAAAAGATTATAGCAACATATACTTGAAAATAATTAATAAAAGAAAAAATAGACATGAGACCCTAAGGTACGATTTTCTGAAAAGAAAAGTCCATTGATTTTGTTGGAAATGATCAAAGTATTTTAGAAATTCTTCCAATCTTGCAATACTACAATCTGAAAACTTTTTATGTATTCTGTTCCATCCTCAGGAAAGTTTCATTTTGTCAGCTATAAGCTACAACCACAAAGGTGTGGATTTACTAGTCATCTTTAGGGTTTACTGGGTGTGGCAAAATGTTGCCGCCAAAAGCGTCTACCTTCACTGTAGTTTCCGTTATAATTTATTTTGCTTATAACATCCCTTTCAGTGCATCACAGTTACCTATCTCTAACATACGCCTGTCTTATTGTGACTATGCACCATAAAAGTAATGGTTCTCATGGTGAAACAATGCTGGCTATGTCTACTAAATTGTTCACCACTCACTTTTGCATAGCAAAAATAAACAACAGAACAACAGACGTATTACAGCAGGTCACATTTTGGAAACTACAGTGTTATTATAATAAACAATACATTCATAAAATTCAAGATAATTTTGAAAATTATCAGAAAATTAAGAATCATCCAGATCCTAAAAAATAAACTTCCTTGGTTTCAAACAAATCTTTTCTTTTTGTTCAAACATTCTTTTTTGATGGATAAATATAACAATATCCTAAACTCGTTCAATTTTCTTATTCCTTGGTCACAAAAAGTAGTAATCCTCGTAAGTAGTGAGTCCTCTCATTTATACATATCGCTCATAATATAGAACTATCAACTGATTACCGCGAGTTGGCGTTTCTCGTTGAATCATAATTCGTGAGTCTATTATGACTCCATAATGGATATGAGAAAGATAAACTCATCATAATGTATACACACCATGAACACCGAGAAACTCGGCTCATAGCGTGGTAACCTTCTGCCGAGTTAGGCAGTTGGTTAGCAATCTTGCTCTGTTACCAGCAGGGTGAGATGGTGTGAGTAAGAGTCCTCTCACTTACATAAGTAGTGTTTTAACAAAACAGATTTTACAATTGATTCGAATAAAAAGTGCAGCAGTTTATTTATCATTTCTTTGTTTAAAGGAGCAAAATGTTATATAAATTTGGTATGTTAAATGTGTCAAAGGAGCAAGATCTTACATTATGGCAGAAATCAATTACATAAAAGAAATTCCAAATATATATGGCTATAAATAAATGGCTATAAATAAACTCACCTTTCAACTGTTTCAGTAGGAAATGCAAAGCAACTATTCACCACTGTCTTCAGGTGATCAAAGTTTTTCGTAACATTAGTTGAATGTGCTACAAAAATATTAAAAAAAAAGCATAAAAGCTTGAGTTCCAACCCATATTAGAATGCACCATCTGAGACCAAAAATTTAGATCTCTGAAAAACTTATGCGCATAGCTATAATATACAGTTACAGTGTTAAATAAATTAAATCTACGAAATAATGGAACATGTTGAATAAACTTCATTAGATAAAAGCAATAAAGGTTTTTGACAATACCCTTCACTACTATCTTGGCTATGCTTCTGCTTTGTGTTCTAGAACATTCTTTAGCTCAGTTTACCAGATGCCTCGCTTTTCAGCTTTAGTGCCAGTCCATCACATAGCAGATATATATGTATATACATATATTCTTACCATTTAATAACTGGTACTGCAAGTCTGTCTTCTTCTTGTGCGAGTTTAAGAGCCCAATATAATATGTGAAAACAACTGACAGTTCATGAAGAACTTGTCTGTGAGTATATCCACAAATCGCCATATTTAGAACGTCGAGTCAATACAATATTGAGTAACACGATTTATTTATGTAACACAACACAAATTAACATTCACATCAAAATATATTTCGTTGATGTGCCTGTATCAGTACGTACAAAAATTCATTGACATACCTTGCGACACTTCTTTTTGATTGACGCCAGCTTCTATAAAAAAAATAACCAAAGTTAAAGATACCTTTCTTTAAGCAGATGCAATTTAAAATATCATATACCACATTACAGGAAATTAGCAAGTCATGAAATTAACGTTGATTGACCCTGTTCCGCGTTGAATTCCTGCATGCTAATCTCTTGTGAGTCTTGTCTGCATTTCTTACTTGCAAGAAAGTTGTTCATTTTCAAGTTCCACATTAATTTTTTTCTGTGATTTTCATTAAGTAACTTGTTTATTTTATGTGGGGACACCCTCGTCCCCTCAAATACATTAATAAGGTTAACGGTGCTCACTAATTTCAACAAAAACCAAACATGAAATGGAATAATGAACCAAAATGAGAATTTGTTATTTCTTTTCGTTTCTTTTCGCTCAAATTTTTTTGAACCACTCCTTTCCGCAAAAAAGACCGTTTCCGAAACGCACATTTGTGCATAATTATGGTTTCAATCAAAATTTAAATTTTATCCAGATTTTCTCGCATGTAATTTCAAATGTCTTACACTGACGTAGCAATCGAGTTTTTGGAAACAAACAATATGTGGGCATTATTATATAAATGACTTTTTTGAAACCAAGGCATAACATGGTGTAGTGTATTATGGATATTTTTCCACAACTTTTCCATGCTCCCGTAACATGAAGGCTTACAGAGCAGGAACGGAAACACCCTTAATTACTGACAAAAACATTTTTCATCAGATGTTTTATAAATTATGTAATCCAGGAAAGATCTATTAACCAAATACAATCTACATATGGCTGACAAATCAGTGTTAATATTAACCAAATATTTTTGTCACTGCACAATATATCTAGATAAATGCTAAGCCCTTACCACAGTTTATGGTGTAATCAGGGTAGTTCTTCTCTGCATCTCGGATGATGTCAAGTCTTGGTATTTTCGAAAGGGACTTTTCCTTGAGCACATTCCAATTAACCAATTGTTTATTTTGCATCCACCACAGTAAGCTTTGATATGCTTTCTCCTGCATTTTCGTATTTTCAAGATTAATTCCGTCAATCGTTGAATCGTCAATGCCCAATAAACGTGCATTGATTTTCCAATGAACACCCAACTTGCGAGAAACGAAATAAATCACATCTGTGCAAAAAGACTGCATCTCTAAATAACAAAGGAAAACTCATGAGTGGAAAGCATAGAGTTGATGAACATTGCTGGTGAATATAGACCAATTGAGACAAAAAAGAGCTTTTCAATATACAGTAACTACACTGCAAAAACTTGATCGTTATACGGACATGCTTTCCATTCTCTGCTAGCACTGCTTGCATTAATTAATCGGGATTTCACGAGTAATATGATATATTTAGGTAATAATTATAACACACATTAACATAAAAATCAAGAAATATTTTCTCGATGTGCCTTGAAAAATTTATTGACATAGTTCTGAACTGAGGAGTTGTAGCGTGGTCCCATGGTAAGTATATGACGTTTAATTTGAAAAGTATTTTGACAAAAAGTAAGAACTTTCAGTAATTTACCCTTTAACCCTATTCATGCTAGGGGGGGATGAGGCCCCCTGGTGGTTTTATTGTAATAACTTTTTTTCGGTGAGCAATAGAGTGTCAATTTTTTTTGACAATTCCAAACATTCTATTAGTCATCTGCAGCAAAAAAATTCATCCCGAATGGCGCATCCAGTCAAAGTTATGGATCATTAATCGACCAGACCTAAAATTTTCCATAGAAAGTATATTAAAATTGGAAAAGACGTAAACCTTCATAACTTTTGAATCATCATTGCAAACACATTGAAGTTCAGCACAATGTTGCTATGAGATAAACGTGTGTTGTAAGTTTCGTGACGTGACAGACAACATTTCGCCGATTTTCCCGATTTTTTCAATTCAACAAATTCCTGCAGTTTTACATGAATTTTTCTGTTTGTTTCCTGCAAACTATGTAAAATCCGTATTATGTGTTAAATAAAATTTATTTGGCTTTCAGAATTTTGAAACAGAACTGAAATATTCAATTTAGTTCAAACTGCAATAAATTTTAGTAGAACCAGTAATTTTCAGATTTTTTGGAACTTTAAAAGTTGATGGTGACGTCACCAAAAAATTTTTTGCATCATTTTGTTTACTTGATGATGTAGTATTATTGTACCAAGTTTCATTTTATCATGGGTAGTAGTTCCAAAGTTATGAAGAGGGGGGCGAATTTCCCCCCTAGCAATGAACAGCCCAAAAAAGCCTAGCATGAATAGGGTAATTATGAGGGCAACACTATTATTAACACTATTAAGCTTGGTTTCAGCTCTGGGATAGCTTGAGATAACTTGAGTGAATTTTTGTGAGTGAGTTTTTTAACTCACGTTAACCCAAGTGGAAACCTCGTCAAAAATAAACTCACAAAAATGAACCCAGTTATCTCACGTTTTACCGTGGGTTAAAATCAAAACATTTTGATACCAATATCACGTCATCTCATGGATTTTCTATCAAGGAAAGTCGACAGCGTTTGAATTAAAAAGAGAAGAAAAAAACTTTATGTTGGGTATAATCAGCGAAAGAAATGAATACAAAGAAAAGGATGTAAAATGGAATAATTGGGAGAACATGGCAAAAGATTTTCAATTTGTCGAAAATAGTATGTGAGAAACACGATAGTTAGGATTGCTATCAGAATCCCCCTGTAAAGCTTTCTGTGTTAGTCATTCTCCATTTTCCAAAATCATGGTGACGATCACCATGACGTCGCAGTGTGACGTTGCTCGCGTTTTTCCCGTATTTTTCTCTTTTCTCTTTTCCTTTCGCTGATTTCTCAAAAGCAAAATCGATAGTAGTTTTTCCTTTAACGAATCTTCGTGTTCTTCCATCTCTCACATTCATTTAAAACTATCTCACACTGTTCTAGTTTTTAAATCAAATGGAAACTGCACAAAAAGTTATCCCGGCACACATAAAAAAATATCTCACAAAAATTATCTCACGTTATCTTACGCCATCTCATTGTGGAAACTAAGCTTAAAAAAAATTGAGCAAAAAAAGTATTACCCGTGCTTGCTAGTGCAATCTGTAACAGAAGGTAATATTTGAAGGGATTGCCTGAAATTTATCATGTGATTTATTACCAGAGTCTGGACAAAAGCAAGGACATAGTAGAAATAGTCCATAAATGGAATAATAATTCAATGCATAGACAAGAAGCAAATATTTTGTTTCACAGCTGAATATATATATTTATGATTATTCTCACCATTTGATGATAAATATATAAAAATTTATAAAGACTTTTAAAAATATTTATTCAAATTTCAGCTTTTCGTAACCGATGTTTACATCGTCAATTGTTAGAAGTTAAAAACATTTCTAAAATTTATCTTACATGTAATTCCATTTCTAAAAGAACATTTTGCATCAATTTGATTGTTCAAAAATTTGCAAAATGCTATGGAGAAGAAGTAGATGTCAATTAAAATTTGACGTGTTAAACGAACTGTTATTCGCATCGTCCTGGTCCTTTTTGCGGAGCTAAGCGAAGTCATTATGGTACACTTTTATGGAAGCATTTTCGAACAAACAATTTGAAGTTTGACCCATTGTTATTTTACTACAAAATAAATGTGTGTGGTAAATTTTGTGACGTAACAGTCAAATATTTTCCCGAGTAAGTTTCTCTTCAAACTCTGTAAAACTCGTATTATTATGTTAAACAATATTTGTTTGGCTCTCAGAAAATTGAAACAGAATTAAAAGATTCATTTTAGCTCAGGCTGGAATAAATTGTTAGTAGAACCAGCAATTTTTGGATTTTTCGGTAAGTTTATGGTGCGTAAGTATAAAAACAGGGAACCACCCGAAACCAACCACCATCACGCGAAACCACCCACAACCAGCCAAATAGTAACCAACCTATTTGTGCTTTTTACCAGTATTTCCCGCCAGACACGTTCTCGTTCCAGAGAAGGGAAATCTGTATTCTGCCGTGGTCGTAGCCAACGTTCCAAATCGACTTCGCTTTTGTCTAATGGGGACTAAGGCTTAGATACATTTTCAATAGAGGAACTGAGTGCAAATTATCCTGTATCAACATTCAATTAAATTTAGCCAATTATTTTGCTGCATTCGTGTGATAGCAGATACATAATGTCATGCGTTACACGTAACATACACGCAATACTAAGGCGCGGGACAGAAACTCAGATGGCAGTGGGTAACTTTAACTTTACTTCACTTGCTTTAAGCAGAAAATCCGGCGGTCATAGTCATAGTCATGATCATAAAATTGCGTTTTTACTAAGAAATTCTATTTATGCGATGTCTAAACTTATCAAATTCTCATTAAAGTTTTATAATGTCATTAACGTTTAGCATGTGCTTTTAATTAAATAATGTTGTCTTTGTCTGACTCAATTGCGTAAATAATCAAAATCTTTCCCTCGTCAGAACTAATACAAAGGAAATTAAAAATGGTACCCTGAAAATAATAAATGTACCATGTGTTGTTTGGGAGGGAAATTTCCCCCTTTCCCTTACAATAAAAAGCCCCAAACTGCCTAGCATTAATAGGGTTAAACATGAAACGGCTTGACTAGAAGACACCTATGCTAAACCAAATTTTACCAGCGGGGATTCAATGCTCCCCCCAACTCATCTGCAAATACGCAACATCAAAAAATATTTTTTCATTTTATTGACAAATTTAATAATTTTTTCAATAAGCAGAATGGCAAGTATTCTATTTTGTCCTGAGCTCCAAAAACCTGATTCCTCTTTAAAACGTTATTATCAGATATTTTTTAGCACTGCTTAGTTTACTGATATGGCGCTGAAATCCTTCGCTGTCGCTATCATCTAGCCAAGTATCATTCCACACTCGAACATCTGCAGCGTGATTGACGCATTAATTTATGGAAAAAAACGGGAAACAATTGCATTGAACAAAAAAAATTAAGATAAAATTATGTTTTCCATTTGGTGCAGCTGTTTTAAATACTGAAAAGGAAAAAGGAAAAGAAAAAGGAAAAGTAAAACAAAGTCAAAGCTGCATACTCTGATTTCCATGATTTTCACTAAAGCGACTTATTCATTTTTATATTCAAGGTTACTTTTAGAAACTATTATTTTGAGGAATTGACTCTAAACAATAGGTGTGGCGGAATCCCAGTTTTAAATCAGTTGCTGTTGGATTGATAGTGGAAGAAAATCATTGTTATTTGAAGAAGAACTGATAGAAATACCTTTTTCAGTTGTCATTAAAGCCATGTTAATGGCTTAAGCAATAAAGCAAGGAATGGTTGTTTGCCTGGCACTATGACTCGAAATTTTTCAAATGACTGATTTTGGAAACTTTTTTGGCCTCGCTTTATGATGTTTTTGTGATGCTCGCGTTAACATTTGCATTTGCAGGTCATATTTGAAATTAAGCGTCGTTGCTATGGTATTACAGATTAATAATTCCCTCGGTGATTAAATGGACAAAGTGTTTTGGACAATCGTTTTGCGGCACATTTGCTTCATATATGATCAATTTAAAATTCATAAAACTGATGATAATTTGTACAAACCTTTATTTTGTGAACTGACATCTTCAGCACCTGACTGTACACTAAGCATGTCATCTCTGTTGGCATTTTCTGGATCGACTGAAGATCTAAAGGCAAAATATTCCAGTGTTGTGGTTTAGAATGAGCAGACCGTTACTTTCAAAATAGTTGGAATATTGTTGACGACGCATCCAGCTCTGAGATAAAAATCTTGTACTAACAACAGAACCAATGAAGTGTTGCAGCCTAATGCTGTTTTGTGCAGGGGATAGTCAATGATATATATCAGTGTCAGTATCAAATATAAAACTTGAAAACAAGAAAACTATGTCCAGAAAACAGTCTAAAACAGGCCAGAAATAAAATCGTCATTCACATAAACTAGATATAATGACAGAATTGAAATCATCATTGAACTTATGATGAATATTCATATGAACTATGCAGAAAAATAAATAAGCAAATCATTTTACTGTCAGCATCTACAAACTTTGTAAACACATAATGAAATCGGAATTTTTCCATTTTTATTTTGAAAAAGATTATAGCAACATATACTTGAAAATAATCAATAAAAGAATAAATAGGCATGACACAATCGAATGTTTAGGGTAAGATTTTCTGAAAAGAAAAGTCCATTGATTTTGTTGGAAATGATCAAAGTATTTTAGAAATTCTTCCAATCTTGCAATACTACAATCTGAAAACTTTTTATGTATTCTGTTCCATCCTCAGGAAAATTTCAACTCAGCAACCATTTTGTCAGCTATAAGCTACAACCACAAAAGTGTGGATTTACTAGTCATATTTAGGGTTTACTGGGTGTGGCAAAATGTTGCCGCCAAAAAGTTCTACCTGCACTGTAATTTCCGTTATAATTTACTTTGCTTTACTAACATACGCCTATCTCATTGTGACTATGCACCATAAAAGTAATGGTTCTTATGGTGTAACAATGCTGGTTGTGTCCACTAAATTGTTTACCACTCACTCCAGCATATCAAAAATTAATACCGGAACAACAGACGTATTACAGTAGGTCACAGTTTGAAAACTACCATGTTTTTAAAACAAATAATACATTCTTAAAATTCAAGATAATTTTGGAAATTATCAGAAAATTAAGATTCATCCAGATCCTAACAAATAAACTTCATTGATTTCAAATAAACCTTTTCTTTTTGTTTAAACATTCTTTTTTGATGAATAAATATGAAAATATGCTAAACTCATTCAATTTTCTTATTCCTTGGTCACAGGAAGAAGTAATTTAACAAAATTTTACATTTTATTCGAATAAACAGTGCAGCAGTTTACTTACTATTCTTTGTTTAAAGGAGCAAAAAGTTATATAAATTTGGTATGTTAAAGTCGTCAAAGGAAAACATTCTTAGATTCTGTCAGAAATCAAGTGAAGAATTTCCAAATATATATGGCTATAAATGCAAAACTCACCTTTCATTTCTCACTGTTTCAGTAGAAAATGCGAAGCATTTATTCACCACTGTCTTCAGGTGATCAAAATTGTTCGTAACATAAGTTGAATGTGCTACAAAAATGAGGACAAAAATTTTAAGAAAAACGCATAAAAGCTTGAGTTCCAGCCCATATTAGAAAGCACCATCTGAGACAAAAAAAGTGTTTTTCCTGATCTCTGGAAAACTTAGCGCATAGCTATAATATACCGTTACTGTATTAAACAAATTAAATCTACGAAATAATGGAACCTGTTGAATAGACTTCATTTGATAAAAGCAATAAAGGTTTTAACGATAACGCAAGCCGAAGAGCCTTTACAAATAAATTAAATTTTATCTGATCAAGGAAAAAATCGTATAATGGTGATTCTTCTCCTTCTATGGTAAATGAAGTATTGCCTTGGTTGCTACTCATATTGACAAATGGCTTGAACAATAGAAATTTGACCGAAAAACATTGTCAACGTATCGACGATTGTCGAAGAATACAGTAAGTTGTGCAGTAAGTTGTGCTGCTTTTGGCGTAAACAAGATGGAGGAGCACCTTAATTTGGTGATTTTTTTTATGTATACATTTTCCTATATGTATTGAGATTATATTACTTTCAACATAGTGATAATACACATGGGGTATTTTTTTCATTTGTTTGCGTATATCGTAGTAGGTCACAGGTTTTTTCTGGTTTGTGACAGTCAACATCTTGACGAGTTGGTTGAAAACTCAGCATCGCTATAATTTCGTGTTATTTATGCCAAGGGTGCATTCGTATACGTACGTACTGTACTGTACGTACAAAAATGTATTAACTTTTCTATTGTGCAAAGTTGTATCTTCATTACTTCCTTGTTCTGCTTTGTATTTGTATTTGTGGATGAGACTTTGTCTTGTTATGCTGTAATGCATTTGTTTTGGCAATTTCATCGACCAATTTGAAAGAACTTTTCTTGCTTGTAGCAAAAAAAACCAAAAAGTTTTATATCTCTATGACGTCATTGAAAACTAGTGCCAAAAAGCTACATTCTTGTCTAAAAAAAATTTCTGAATGGGATTATAAGCACTATTGCATTATCAAAATCACAGTTCTTGTTGATTAATGCAGGAACAGTAATTCCTGTCTACGATTTGTCACATATGTCAGTTATATAGGAAACCTGTGATAGTAATTTTTAATCAAAAGAAAAGAGTCTTTCTTACTTTGAGTGCTTTTCAGCTGATGGCTTGAGTTGAGTTGTTTTAAAATGTCTTGCAGGATGTGAACGATTAGATAGAGCAAAGTACGATGGTGGGTGGTGTGACTAGTGTGTTTAAGCCACCATTGAAAATTGCCAAATTAGCAGTTGAAGTATCTAGCGTATCCAGTGTCACCAACCAGGTGTAAGGGAATGATTGGTGTCATTCATATATAATATAACTTGCCATTCTCTGACTGTTACCAAAAAAAGTGCCCATAAGTGAAAAGATTAAATGGAGTGGATGTTTTTTCAACTTTTAGCTCTTGATGACTAACAGACTGAGAAGATTTTGAGATAAGGCATCCTTAGAAAAACATGAAATAGATAGCCTTATTATCTCCTTGCTACAATTATTATCTTAGTTTGTTGTATGCAGAATGGCTTTTAGAACTTTCTCTGTCTCTCATTATTTGGTTTGTATCTTATGTTTATCTAAATATTCCAAAATGTGCCTTTTCGATTTTTCACGGTATATGTGCTGGTGTGCAGGTGTTTCCCTTAAAGTTTTATTTTATTTTATTAATTGATTAATTTTCTCTCTTTTTTCTAGATACACGTTTAACAAGTATCTGGCTTATAATGTTTCACTCATTCATTCAACCCATTGTTGTTTTTTGTACTAGCAAGAAGAAGGAATAGAGAAGAAAAGAATATTGGTTTGGTTGCAAATTAAACCTCCAATCTCTCAAAAAAACACTTTCGGCAGCATCCCAGCAAGATGTGTTTACTTCGATTTCGATAGTTGTTTGTTTGTATTTTTACCACGATTTTTCTCTTT
>JAYJMG010099961.1:0-26704 GCA_036873935.1 Stomotoca atra
GCGTAATAATTTGCGTGATCGATTCAAATAACATCATTTACATTTTCATTTATTATTATGGCTGTTCTTTGAAAAAGATGCTATACATCTCCTTGCTATTGTTTTTATTCAGCCAAAGATTTCTTTAAAATTTTCTTTTCCATTGTTTTGCTTATGATATTGCGAAATTAAAAACTACGAATTCGCTATAAATTGCACTGATACCCACTCGTTCATTCATTTGAAAAATGGAGAAAGTAAGCTTCGGTAATGAAACGTACAGAGAGGTAGATGCGAGAGAAATTAACGAAGATACTTAGACAACGAACACTGTTTTCTTTCCATTTTTCCTGGAGTGTGCCTTAGTCATTCGCGAAGCTAATTATGTTGCATGCACTTGTCTGTAAGTTGTTTGTTGAACGAAGCTTCAATTTCCTACAATGAGCTTCTGTTGAGATACAGACCCAGCATTGTTGCGCGCCCACCTGCAGTGCCTATGCATATTGCGACTGATTTAGCTTCAGCTGGCCTCACTACAGGTGTCAGGTGACTCTGGTCCATAGAGACATTCAGGTTGCCACCAGATCGATCGGTTGCATTAGGTTCGTCAAGGCTTTGGACGTTAGCATGTGGAAAAGGAGCTGACTCAAGTGCATACCGAGTGCGGTAAATCTGTGTCAAAATAGAATAATTTTTACGCTCTGAACTCATCAAAATCAACGTGAAAGAGCTCTAAAAACAGTCAAACTAGCGAAGGTTCTTCGACCCTGAACCCTACTTGGGAGGCTATCAGCGCCCCCCAAGACTCCCAGCTGCTTAACTCACATCACTACGCTTCGCTTCGTGATGCTTCGTATGTTCCAGATTTTTAGTAAATTATGGGTGGCATGTCTGTTTATATTTTTTATCTGGATATTTTGATAATCCTTACAAATCTCCATTTGAATTTTCAACATTCATACATTTTTGACTCGTGGGTAAAGTTCTAAAAAACATGTTACACGAAATTTATGGGAGTATAATTTTAACGTGAACTAAATTTGTGCGATTGATCATGAATGATCAACTATCATTAGCCTGCACTAATAACGCCAAAAAACCTTGAGTTAGAATAAAAAAGTGAGCGATGATAAGAATAAAGGTGATGAAAATGATGTTGAAAAACTTGCTTGTTATTATGCAAAGAGGAAAGAAAAACCTTGGATTAGAACATTATTTTTTTACTTTCCCTTTTTAAAATAATTGTTGTATGCAATGAAGTTTTTGTATATCATAGGTTTTATAAATGCAAACATGAATTCATTACTAAAAGACGGCTGTTTGACTAATAAGTTAAGGATTGCCGTAATTTAACAATTTCATTATCAATTTATCCAATCCATGCCAATATTACACTTGTTTTGTTTAGACTGTTGTTTGACCCTGGATTTTTTTTGTTTATTTAAAGTTTCCTGTCGACAAGTTGCGTATGTTGGCACAACATTCAAGAGGAGAAGTAAGTGTTGCCTATTTATCCGCTAATTTGCATAGATGTTTGACCCTTATGCAACAAGAAAAATATGATTTCTGTTAGATGTTAATGTGTAGAGGATTCAGTAGATGCCACCCAACAGGCATATCATAGTCAAGTAACATTGCAACATTGCTGGTAGTTACTTCTGGAAAACTACTTGCTGTTATTGGTGAATATTCTTATTGCGAGAAAAAAGTTCCCCAAGCATGTACTCTTCAATGCTCATTTATACAAAAATTTATACAAAATGTTTGATTAAATTATCAGACTTAGATAAGCCATGGGTATGTAACTGACTGCATAGCCAATTGCACAATTATTTCTTGACCATTGGATTGGATGTTTTAAGAGTTGAAGATTTTGTTCTTTGATCTTGTTTATGGCACGTAAAGTTGAAGTGCTACGAAATCTCGATTTTATGTATATTAGATGCACTGGACAGATTTCTCTTTACCTTCTTGATTTCAAGTGATTGAAAGCACGGTCTCTGAAAATGAACCATTCCATAACCAACTTTTGAAAAGTGTTGAGTCGCTTCATGTTTTATTCATTGATTTAGTTACACTAGTGTCGATGTTTGGATTCAGATGATAAGATAAACAAGCGTTGAACAAAAGTTTCTTTTGATAGCTCAAATATGAAATATAATAATATTGATAGTTAAATGAAAATGAAAAAAACAGTGGCACCAATTTTTAAAGTAAAATATGACCCAAATTATTAAGCCTTTGTAACTCTTACGAACCACTCCTCCACTCTACTCAACCAGTTTGGACTATCCACCTAGTGAGAACGATGTTGATATTAGTTTTGATATGTGAAGCACTCATCAATTTCCGTGAAGTTTAATTTATTAACTGAAGTGTGTTCCATCTTTCGGGCGCTATAATTTTTGTAGCACATAGTTTATTCATTGGTTCAATTTATGATGTATACTAAATGTTTAGATATAATGTTATTCCCATCATTTAGTCATGGGAATTAGGATAGTGTATTCCAAATTCATTTGTCCTAGAAAATAATCTTGTTTAACCCTTCTTCTGTTGCAAAAAAAGATAAGCTCTGACAAGGCATCCTAAGACCTTAAAAATAAACTAAATTGTGTGTACAAAAAAACTTATCGTGGAAATAATCTTAATTGAAATTCATATTCATCCATTCAAAGTATATTATTTCAAAAAGCTTGCTAATTCTCGATCTAAAATTATTTAGCGAGAATTTTTATCATAGTAAAGTTTTTTGGTTGTTTTTTTTGGTTTAGTTTAAGGGAAAATGGCTAGTGACAAATGGAAATTTCTCTGAATCAAGATATTTATTAATGCCAAATATTTTACACTTTGCTGTTATGTTTGAGCCATTTTTCTGGGGCAAAGATTCTCGTCGTTGTATTGAAATTGTTTTTTTCTGTTTTGTTTAGGTACAAAGCTGTTTGCAAGAAATGCTCACAGATATAAAGTTGTTGGAAAGGGAACAATAATTTCCTGTAGTTCTACATGCTGTACAAAAGAAAGCTATCAGTTTTGGAATATTGGAAATGACATCAGACAAATTTTGGGCAAACCCACCTCCTCCCCTCGTATCAGAATGAAAATAATTTAAACCTTTTAAGTTCTTTATAATTTGTAGTATTCCTGCAAAGTTTTTACAACCTTGGTGTCAAACTAGCAGTAACTACATTAGGCACATACATTGTCCTTCAAATTTCCTCCCTTTATCACTGTCTTTGTCTTTGTCACTTGACTGACCTGAGTTGAAGTTATTATTTTTTTACTTAATATGTTTTTACTGTTAATGTTGTAAAATATTGTTGATTATCCTAATATTTATTGTTTATACAAGAAATTGTTCCTTTTGGATGTCATTCGCGCTGTGATTTCGCTTTTTAGTTGTTGCTTCAAGTTCAAATATATTTATTTATTTATTTATTTATATATTACATGATGATGTTGAATTGTTACAGTTAATTCGTTGACATGAAGTTAATGTTTATATGGTTTGAAAATATATTGAAACGTACAGGAGAATTTATTTTTGTTTATGTGATTCCAAGTTTTTCATGCATCATTTTTTAGGATTTCGATCGTCTTCATCATGGGTAAACTCTTTTTAAAACGCAATAGCTAATCTCTTGAGTGTACCATAGTAACATGATCTGGCTGAATATGTGTAAAAAAAAAGCTTGCAAAATAGTGCTCATAGCTATTAAATTGGTTTAAACGATGGAAGCAAAGCATATTTTCTAGTTCAACGGTTATGCCAATTCCTTTAGCAGATTTATTTTTAGAGAAAACATTAAGTTAAATGTTATTTTGCACATGACCTGTTAGAATATAAAATTTCTTCAAAAAATTACCTTAAGGTGTTTAAAATGGAATATTATGACTCCAATTGATTGATTGATTGATTTATTGAATTATTCATTTATATGCTTATGCTTATGTATTTACTTTTCTGTTTAATTTTGTTTATGATAGTCAAGATGGCAATTTTAAGCATAAAGAAGTAGTAAATCACCTACTTTGTAAAATCGTAAAATTGATAGGAGAAGGTAATAAATCAAAATTTTGCAAGTTATAATTATAATTTATTCATTTATTCAACATTAATTTATTATTCGTTATTTTATTTATTCAAATTTTTTATTGAAATTGTGTGTGTGTGATGTTTTACTTGGCATCATATTAAGTGTCATTTTAATTCTTGGTGAAACAATGGGACTCAGCATAAAACGCAAAATGAATGCGGCACAATTTTTTTCCAGGAGATCCATTGGTGTCTTGTGGTTGGCCAAGACAACTCTATATCGTATGAACTTAGTCCTCCCTACGGTGGGGCAGTCATATCTTTTCAAGTCTTTTCCATATTTTTGTTGAATTTTGGTATTTTGTTAGTAAGACTGTTTGCATGAATTTAATTTGAATACTTTGTTTGTGACCCCCTGAATTTTTCAATTTCACTGGTGAAATACACCAAGAAAGTAACTTTTTCAGGAGGATATATTGATGCAATTCCTATATTTTGCTCAGTTATTTAAGTATCTTTTTAGCATTACTGACCACGCTAATGCATCCCTTTAACATGGTGTTTGTATAAAGACTGAGTATGTGAATGGATCAAGACATTGGAATATCACCAACTTTGTAAGAAGACTGACGAACTGTCAAAGAAAACCAGTGTTTTGTATTTTTGGCCATTTGCTACTGTATAATTACTTTTTGTAGTTCCCGAGCGGTCCTTTTGCACAGGTTTGACTGTATTAACGTTTTGAATAACATTTACCTTGATAATTTGTGGCTTCTCTATTTTAATTTTAATGATCAGTGGTTAATTGTTTTGAACTTATTTTATAGCGTTTCTTAATTTTAGAAAAAACCATCGCTTAATAAGAGGAAGGATAGATTATCAGAGAAGGATTAAGATCTGGAAAGAGAGCGTCTATCTAAGCATAGCCTATTATTACCTGCATAGCAGGGCCAAATGCGATACTAAAAATCCTGTTGCATGATTGGTTTGGACGTCACGCCAGTTAGTATTCTCTGGTATTGCCTGCTGAAACGTCATTTCATTGTCTATCTTAAAATGTAAACAAAAGAAAGCTTTTAAAAATGGAAAACTACTAGGCAAACTCTATGAAAACTGCTACTTTGCAATCTCAGGATTTACTTTGACGTTGTTCAATATTCTCCGGTAATGCCCTCATAAACAGTTAGTATAGGCTTATTAAAAATCAAAAAACGAACTAAAAAAAAAATGATTAACCTTTTAATGTGTCAGTTATTTCCCTTTGTCTCAGAGGTACCAGACAGAAATTTGACATTACTTCTTGGCGTAAGGAGTATTTACTTTTTGAAATCTTTGAAATACGGTTTGACAATTCTTGTCAGCTTATCATGTTCACATACATAGCGTCATACTAGGCTCGAGAACGAGGATTTATCGACAAACCCAATGTTGACCAAGTCAAAAAAATTTCATAACCTAAGGATGATGCACAGATGTAATAGTCAAAAATTTTTCTTCTCTGATATTTTTAGATGAACACTGATCATACACTATCATATTTTGTGAGTAGGATTAAAGTTGCAAAAGGAATAAATACAAGATTTCCAAGACGAGATTTCGTGTCAAGAGAAGACTTGCAAAAAGTAAAAAACAACATAGCTTATGACATAGATGAACCAAGGGTGCCTGTTATTAAACCGGTGTGTAGTTTTGAACAACTATCAGGTGAGCCTCTGGCATCATCTGCATGCATTTTAGACAATGGAAAGTTTGTCAATTTTTTTGTCAAAGATGCGGGCAAAAAAGAGCAGATTGGAATAACAACAGCATCTCTTTCTGGTAGTGAACTAAAGGAAGACAACCGGTGGTACGTTGATGTTCCACATGGTGACAAATTAGAGAAGTGTTGCGGAATTTTTTCTAATTCGGAGTTAACTTTTTTGCTCACCACAAGACATGAGATTTTTAGAAAAAACATAATTTGTTGCAAGAACTGGATGTCAAAAATTTATATTTCTGCTATCAGGTTAAATGCAAATTCATGCTACAAAACTTTCTCCGATGTACATGTGGTTACGGACAGAGATGTCTTTGAGAACGTTCATGCAAACCTTTCCTCTACAAACTTGTTTGCCCTGGTAACTTCAAATAAAGACTGTGATAATTATCAATTAAGAGTATTTAAAGTATATGATAAAGGAACAACAGGAATTTCTTGCCAAATTATGAATACTATTACATTTTTGAGAAGGTATACTGATATTGATAAGGTTTTTTTTAATCAGCTTGGCGATAAAGTAATCATTGCTAGTCAGCAAATATTTCGAGTGTGGCCAGTACAAGATATATCCAATCACGAAACTCGAGTTGTTACTGGAATGCAGCCGTGTATGGTATATAACAGCATTTTTGATCAGGAATTTTTATTTTTTACTGTACCTTTGGATGCAAGACCTAGTATCCGTATCTGGAAAGTTCTTCTTATCAATGAAAATAGTAAAAAAACAGTTTCTTTTGACGCATTTGCTTCCTTTCCTTTTCCTGAGTATGAAGTTGGAATGGTGTTTAATGTGTTTAATTTTTGTGACTCATACATTATCCTTCAAAAAGAAAATATGGAAAGCAAAGAGCTTCACGTTTTGAACCCATTCAAGAAAGATATGAGGCACACCTTGTCACTTTCAGGAACAGGTGCTAATGAAACTGAGCATCCACGGCTTACTTCTTCTGGAAACTGGTCGGGAAACGAGATTATTGTGAAATACCGTTATTTGAATAAAAGAAATGTATTTCAAGTATTTTCGGTGAAACCAGAAGTTGCCCGTCTAAATTTATTTAAACTTGCTGCAACTGTTGTTATGGAAACATATTCTTTAGATGCTTTGCGTAAGATGGAAATGCCATACTCAATACGCAAACAGTTAGGAGACTGTACTTCTTAACGATGCAATTTTTTTGGAAAATAAACAGGCAGTTTTATTTATTTATTACTTTGTTTATTGTTATGTACTTGTTTAATTTTATTTTTGTACTTTATACTTTCTTTTTTAGTTATAGTTTAGAGTTTTTAAACTGAAGACAAGGTTTGATGATGTCAGAATAATATCAGTTTTTTTGTGATTAGAATGTCAATCTGTTTTCTTACTAGTACCTCTAGCAACCTGCTTTGGGAAAAACCTGTTGACTCATGTGTTACTCTTATTTTTACTGATCCCAATTTGGATTTATGATTAAAGTTCATTTAACCTGATCGCTACAGTGATTCAGATAAATGTCAAGTCTACCATGTTTCTATTTTGGGGTTATGATGTTGTCATTAGTGACATGTGCAATTTGAACCAGCATCAGGCGAAATGATGGTTGACGTTAAGTGACACCACGATAAGACCTTGAGCAAGTCTCGATTGAGATCTTGAGCAAGTCTCAATTATCTTTATTTTGTAAATGCAAAATGTTTGTGTGTGTTGAAGGACTTATCAATATGCTCAAAGCCCTAGCAGTCTACTGATGCAGTCCCGTGTTTGCCTGAATGGGTAAACAAATAGAAAATGAATTTAGAAAAGGAACAAAGAAAAAATATTTTTTCCTGTTGGTGAAATGCTTAGCATTTTCAGGGAGATAGTAGCTTTTTGTAATTGCTATGAACTTGTTTGTGTTTTATCTAAAAAATGGTTTGTACATGCTCGAAATAATATTATTTTTCAAGGGATATCATCCTAAATTTAAATGAAATTATAATAATGATGGAAATGATCAACTTTGATGGCAGATGTGTAGTCTGGTGGTAGAATTTGACTATCATTTACATTTTCCAAAAAACAAATCTGATTTTGGCATGTAATTAATTATGTATGTTCTTGTTCAATTGATTTTGAAATTTGAAAGTGTAACTTAAAAAATTATCTAACATTGAAGGCACTGTAGTTATATATTTTTTTATTTGTTTTTTTAAGGAATTTGATTTTGAGTTAGTTGGAAGCATTTAATGTGGGTATCCAAAATAAATTATTACATTTTAATAATGATGTGCATATTTTATTATAATTTTGTTTCCATGTAGGTGAGAAATACTTTGGCTCTGTTCTTTTGTGAAATTGCCTGGACAGTCCATCTCGAATTGATGCTTCATTGAACATAATTGCGGTAATGGTGTGAAGGTGTCTAGGCTAAAAGTGAATGTGATCTCTTCTGTTTGCCCTATACTTTGCACTATTTCAACTGGTAGGATGTGAGGCTAAACGCTGCATATATAGAGAGAAAACTTAAATTCGAGAAAGCTGTTGCATGAAAACTGCACCAGATACTTTTGTAATTAATATTCACTTTTGGTAAAAGTTGTTGTTGCTCCTACTTGTCATTGTAAAGGAGAGATGTGTAAGTCATGGTGTGGCGAAATGTAGCCATAAAAAACATTCTGGTTTATTGTGAACTGTTTTTTTTTGTGTGGATATTAATGATTGCTTTATCAAAATAATTTTGCCAATGTGAGAAAATGTGAAATGCTTCAACATTCGATTGATGACAACTCATTATTAGTGAAATCATTCTGACACGAATAAACACATGTTTAAGTGTTGATTTTTGAAGATGCTCACTTGAAGATGAGACATTCTTGCTCATGGATTTCTTGAAAACAGAGTTGTTGAAGGATTTTCTTTTGTTTATTAAAAATGTTGGATAAATTGGGAAACTTGAAGTTATTGTAGTGACATGTTACTTTAAAAGAAAATCTGAATTTTTTTTGAGCACTGGATTTTAGCTTTAATTTGAATGAAAGGGAGGGCTTTTTTGCCCTTGGCTTGGAAAACCCTTAATAGCTTAGAAACGACAACACCTACAAGCTTGAAACTTTGCGACTTTAAAATCTACCCTATTTTCCACAATTTTTCAAAGTATTATGCCATGAACATTTTTCTAGATCGAGATTTTCCATTTTTCCTGGGAGAGAGTAGTCAGATTTCTAATAATTTGGTAGAAATCACTGTTAATTTCAATTGTTCATAACTTTTGATAGAGAAATGATATTGACTTGAAACTTTCACCAAGTACTAACCACCATAAAGTTGTTCTGTTGATGTCATCAATTTTGAAAATAAGACGTCATTAAACTGAATCGAGCACCAAAACGTCAAAAAATATTTATGGACATTTTGGCGCGCTATAGTATTTTCTTGAAAAACTAATGCAACACTTGTGAAAGCCCTCGTACATTCAAAATCTGAAAACAATTAAAAAAGCTTTTTTCTTTCAAAAGTTGACTGTTTCATAAAAAAAGAAATTCTTTCCTATGAAGTTTCGTTTGCATGTAAACATTGCATTGTAGCATTTTTCATGCTCCGGTAATAGCTTTGAAACTGATCTGCATTACATGTTTTTTTTCTTTGTATGCTTTACCTGAGGCTCTTTTGTTTTTCAATTAGAGAAACACTATAAAAACAAATAAAGAGCAAAAATTTATCAGAAGAAAAAAATGCTTTGGTAGTGTGAACTGGCTCTTACATAAAATTGTGATTGTCAAACAGAGAGCGCACACACGCACACTCCATTCCCACTGATTCGTCACAAGATTCTATTTTTTATGAACAGTATTCCTCACAATGGCGGCAACCATTAAGTACGTTCTAACCCAAATATCTCCTAAACTAAACCTGATCAGAACCTCAAAATTTGTACAAT
Source organism: Stomotoca atra (assembly GCA_036873935.1). Classification (NCBI taxonomy): domain Eukaryota; kingdom Metazoa; phylum Cnidaria; class Hydrozoa; order Anthoathecata; family Pandeidae; genus Stomotoca; species Stomotoca atra. The sequence continues at coordinate 9,671 of JAYJMG010099961.1, forward strand.
TGATATTCAGACAGTAATAAACAAAATGAGATAAAAAAATTTTCTGGTGCTAGTTCTCCTCTAAGTTCTTTGTATCAGAAATGAAGTTCTCTCTTCAAGCTACCTTTTCATTTGTTTAGATTGGGTGATAAATACAAATTATGAATTTCTGATTTCTTTTAAGCTAGAAACATAAAATCAAATTTCAATTGTGGTTGCTCTAGTTTGAGTGACTGACATACCAAATTGTGCCTTTCTCAACTAATTGGGTGGAATTTACTGATGTGTGATGGATGCAATTGTTCTTCTTCATGTTTTATGAAAAAAATATAATTTACTAGCTGATTAACTCTCTTCTTTCATAAAGTATATTTACTAAAAAAAGCAAAAACAAAAGTAATCAAGATGACACTTGTCAGGTAGATTTATGACGGTTATAATATATTTATGACGGTTATAATATATTTTAGCGCATAATTCTTCTTTTGACTTTTTTATCTTTATATCTTGTCGTAATTGCTCACATAGAAGTTCTCAGCTACCGTAAGTGACAAAATTGCAAGATACTTTTGAGAATAATGAATCAAGTAGTCTTTTTATATGTTTTCTTTTACTGATGATAATTATTATCATTTATGTCTGTTTTTAAATGCTTACTAGTGTTCCCATGCACCAAAAATTGGTGCATCTTAATATAGTAATTAAAAGTGAGCTGGTGAAAGAATTTTAAACATTATAATGTAACTGTCGTAACTAACCCATAAGAGAGAATGAGATGTTAAGAACTTTCCCATTAATTCAATTGGTATACGTGCTGCAAATTGGCTTACTATTTTACTGTGATATCCTGGGAGGCCAAAATTAAAGTCGCATATGTAAATACTATATATATTGTTAGTTTGAGCTTCAAAGAACGATCAAAATAATGTATAGGATCATATAGTTTTGACAAACGGTTACAGAGATATTCGACATCAAGGATTTTCCACTGACGTCTCGCATGGGGTTCCCTGCAGGGAGAAGAGAATTATGAACAGGGGTAAAAAATAAAATTCCTAAAAGTAAAAACTTTATATTCCATTTGATAGAGCTTGAAAAGACGATCAAAATAATGTACAGGATCATATACTTTCGACAAACGGTTGCTGAGATATGCAAAGTCAAAGATTTTCCCGTGACGTCACACGGGGGTTCTGAAAGAAGCGGGATCAGAAATACGGCCTTACGATGAATGATTACCCCCAAATGTTGGGCACATGAACCGTGGGCAAAGTTAACCCCCTGAGACGTCAATTATCCCCCTTAGTTTTCGAGATAGTTTCGAGGGGTGCAATGCAAAGTATCCCCCGCTGAAGTCAGTTATTTACTACTCTTTCCCTATCAAATCTCAAGCCATTAAAACTTTGTAAGTTCTTAGTAAACCTGAACATGTTGTGAAATAAAAAAAAATATGTGCCAGCAAAACAATTTTTTGTTACTTATGCGTCACCACCGAAGACAATAAGGAAACAATAATTATCACTATTATCCAACTGGCTGGTTAAAAAACATAAAATCGCAACCTAACTTACATAAACTTGACTTTAAACTTGAACAGCAACTTTTCTTCGACAACTTTAACTTCTATTCTACGACTTCTACAACTTCAGCAAATCTATAGAAGCGATGAGTATGGCTTTACTTATCGAATAAGTAAATAAAAAGCATATAAAAAAGCGTTTCACAACACCTAGAAAATGATGACACAACAAAGACGGAACAAAGCACAAACTATAAAAAAACCTTGAAGTTTAGCTGCATTTCGTAACACAAATCTTTCTAAAATGAAACCATTTTTATGTATATAACACTTGTCAATTTTTATAACTTCATTTATGCACTGATGATGAACTGAATAGTTCGAAAAGCTTTTGCTTATTTTTAATAAATATGCAGTTGTTTTTAAAATAATATAATATAAATCTTTCTTTATCTCATCACTTCACCCTTACTTGCAGCTACACTTCTCTTTCTTGGATTCTACTCTGCTGCTTTTCTTTTCTTTTCTCTACGTTGCTTTCTTTCTTCCTTTTCTTTCAAATCAAATAACGGAGCAAAAAAGGTCCCGCTCTCTTTCGTGATTTCGTCTGTTTTAATGTACCGTTTCTTTTACAGCAATGAAACGCAATGCAGTGTGCGCCGGAAAGCTCAACTCAAGGTAAAAAAAAAATCAATGAAAACCTTGTAAATCGTCGTAGTTTTATCCGTGGTCGTTTACAGTACTCATTTTCTATATAAAAGATGTGGTCACACAACTATCACGCACGGCAATTAATATAGAGATTACAGATGTTGATGCTTGTTGTTGTATTAAAAGGGCTATCTTTGATATTACCTGCATTCTGTCCTTTTCCCCAGTACTCATTTCTCATAATGGTGATAGTCTAGCATTGCCAGTCAAATTCCAAGTCCCTACAATTAATCCACCCTAAATGTATTGCATGTTGTGCCTCTAATGCAATGAGCTATCTTTGATATTACTTGCATTCTGTCCTTTTCTCCAGTATGCATTTCTCATAATAGAAGCTAGTAAAATGACAAATTGCTGAAACTAATCCACGCTAAATGCATTGAATGTCGTGCCTCTCGTTACTTTTTAGATTAAAACTTCTGCTCACATTTGTTTGTTTATGGTACTTTACTCATCATTGGACGATGCATAGGATGTTAGTACTTATCAACGTTTTGAGAAACGAGAAGCAAGTTGGATTACTAACAATGAGTGTGAAGGATTTTTTTAGCATGAAGAAACATGTTACATACATAAGTTCCATATAGATATTGAGGAATTTTCTACTTTTGTATATCCATTGTCTTTATTGGCTAGAAATAAGCAATGTGAGGCAATGCACGCAATGATAATTTTTTTCTTTTCCAGGTTGAATTTCAGTTTGTCTTCAATATTTTATTCGGCTTAGTTCGGCTTGAAAGTCACTGTCATGTAATTTATCCAAGGCAGCATATACTTCTCTTTTAGAAAATATGTTATCTTTCTTTACTAAAAAAAGCGAGAATGGAAATACTCAAGAGGACACACGCAAGGTAAATTTATATTGTTTACAGAGGTTTTACGATACCATTTCTTTGCATTAAACTTATTTTGTCCATGTACTACCAACATGCTTTAATGGTCTGAACATAAGTTTGAGATTGTTTTTAAGCGGGACCCATTATAATTGAAATATTTTGTTTAAGTAGGGTTATTTACAAAAAGTTTTTTTTTCTTCTAGACGCATCGCATACCGTATATCCCGGTGTATAAGTCGAGTTTTTGAACCACGAAAACGAGGCTTTAAAATACACCTCGACTTATACAAAGAGTATAAGTCAAGGTGTATTTTAAAGAAAATGGCACCTAAAATTTTACCCTAAGTTGTTAGGTCGACTTATACACAGGTTCGACTTATACACCGGGATATACGGTAATTAAATTTGTGCTGAAAAGCCTTAGATTCTACCAGTTTTTCCAAGTACTGCTGGCAATTATAGATAAAAAAAGCATTATTTACAATGCGTCTTGCCACGGCACAGCTCTTTGGCACTGTCCCACATGTTAAATTTTACAGAAGTTTCACAAATCAATCTGCAGACCAGATGACGTAAGAAAACAATACTGTCTTGGACCAAGTAATTTAATGTTTAGCAACATTTTGAGAGATATTTCACTTATTATTGGCAATTTGACTTCATCAAACGTTAAGTCACTTGGATCCAAGACAGTACTAATGAATATAAGTGAAAGCAGACTGAAAAATTTGAATATCTTCTGATCCAGAATACAGTTTATGTCTTACAGTTCATTGCTCACACTACAAAATGTTTGTTTTGGTCACAAATCTTCTATGGTAAACAACAAACATTTGTTAACTTTTGTGTCAGACTTTCTGCTAAATATTATTTTTCACGCATGCAAGACTTCACCCTTTGAAAAATGAAGGTGAGAAATATCACTACCAACGGAAAGGTCGAAATTGTGCAGCTTTATTGAGAGCTAAAGAAGTTAAACCTTGTGAAATTGAAGCATATTGCAATGTTTTTGTTTTTTTCACCCAAAATTACCTGCAAAGAATTGCGATTAGAAATTGCAGCCATAATGGACATATTATCCATTCCAAATAATAATCTCGGCTCAGTCTCTTTCAAATGATTTGTTTTTTTCTGGGTTTTGAAAAAGCACCTCAATTGGGGTGCCTCATTCTCATTCAAATGACCGGGTTAAGTATCCCCTTCATATACCTTTGTTATGAGGATTTCTCACTGGTTTAATACCTTATTTACAAATTTGTACAGATCCAAGCTAACATTTTCCCCTTTTTTATGCTCTAGTATGCTTAAGGTTAACTCAATCTAATTGTTTATTTTAGCATCTTGCATGGCTCATTGGCACTATTAAAGTAGCGAAAGGTTTAAACACTGGATATCCTAGGCAAGATTTTGTGTCAAGTGAATATCTGCAAAAAGAAAAGTTCAGTACTAGTTCAAACTTAGATGAATCCACAGGACCTCTTTGTAAATCTATCTTTGAGTTTGACAAGCTTTCCGACGAACCGCTGGCATATTCTGCATGTGTTTTGAGCAATGGAAAGTTTGCCAATTTTTTTGTAAAGGACATTGCTAACAAAAGTCAGCTGGGTGTGGCTACAGCTGAGCATTTTAATGGCAAATTAAAAGAAGATGGTCGGTGGTATATAGACATTCCACATGCTGATCACTGCAGTGGAATATTTTTCGATTCAGAGTTGAAATTTTTGATTGCAACAAGGCAAGAGGTTGTCAAGAAAGCTACAATTTTTGATAAACAATGGATTACAAGAACTTATATTTCTATTGTTAGATTAAATCCAAATTTTTCTTGTGAGACTTATGGAGATGTGTTTGTCTTTGACTTTGAAGGCGTCATTGGGCAAGTGCATGGACGCTTGTCATCTACAAACTTGTTTGCCATCACCACTGAAAACAAAGATGGTTGTCAATTAAGAGTATTCAAGATAGAAGATGCTGGTGCTGGAGGATTTTCTTGCCATTTCATCAATATGGTTGTAGTAGGGAATAGTTATGTTGCATGTAGTAGTGTCGATGATGTTTCATTTAACCAACTTGGTGACAAGATAGTTATTTCCAGCAGCAAAACTTTTAAAGTCTGGCCAGTACAAAGTGGATCAAATTCCCAAATGAAAGGTGTTACTGGAGAAAGGCCAGTTTTGGTGTATAACGGTGCACTAGATAGTGAATTCTTGATATTTTACACATGTTCGTATACAGATTTGCCCATTATCAATGTTTGGAAAGTTGTTGTAAACAATGTAGATGCTGGAAAAGCTGTCTCGTTTGAAGTGTTTACCTCCCTTCCTTATCCTGGCCTCAAACCGTTTATGGGATCTGGCATAAAAAATCCCATTTTTCATGTTCATAGTTTTTATCATACGTACATTCTTCATAATGAAAAGTTTGAGCGGGATGAGAAAGATTTTAAAGTGCTCAACATTTGCAATCCTTTCACTGAAGAAGTAACCCATAAACTGTTACTTAAGGTACGTACAATTTTATACGGTGATTTACCACTTGTCACTGTGTATGGTATTAATTGGTCTGGAAATGAGATCGTTACCAAACACAAAAAGGAGTCAGGGCAAATTGTTTTCAATGTATTTTCCTGGAAATCAGATGTTGTTGATTTGAGTTTATTCAAACTAGCCGCCATTGAGCTTACGAAAACAAATTCTCTATATGCTTTGCGCAAGATGGATATGCCAAAGATTGTACTCAGAAAGTTGGTGCATTGTGTTTCGTAATGGTGTGTTTTGAATTTGATATTTATGGGTGTTTGATTTGGAATATTGCTGAAGCTATATTTCGTCAACGGTAATCTTCTTTTTTATTCTGAAGGAATCACTGCACTTTGTTAGGAAATTTGTATTTCTTGTAAGTTTTTTTTTTTTGTTATTCCCTTCTCAGTCCTTTATTCAATTTCTATTTGTAATCCCTCAAATGAAGGAATGTTTAAGATTTGCTCTAAAAATCTTTTTGATATAGTCCTGAAGATCATGCCTATTATTTAACATAGTTGTCTTTATTTGATTTGTAAATCCTTATTATGCCGAATTTGTTGGTGAATTTGATTCCAACATGGGTTGTAATTTGTTCCAGTTTATAAAATGCTCAAATTATTTATTTTAATTACTTTTTATTTTTTAGCCTGCTATTTATGATTTTAGTAGATTTTTTATTTTTGTAGAGGCCAGAGGGTGTTGTTTGAACATTTAGAATGTTAATGGGGGGAATAGAATATGTAAGAACTGAAATTTTTATTTCCACAATTATGTTTGTGTTTTTATTGCTGTTGAATTTGATCTTTTTTCTTACTTCGTATCGTTGCTACGATGTTGCTATATTTATGATCATCTAATTTATTGATGTGTTTCTGATGCATGCTGTTCTTTTAATTACCTGATTTTGCGATTTTGCGATAAGCACTTAAATGACAACAGAAGGGGTAAAACGAAGGCTTGTAAAAGATGATTAAAAAAGAATAATTTTTTGACCTCAAATACGTTTTCATTTTTGCTCACAATCAGTCCTTGAGAACTTGTGACGTCACTGACGATCAGTTGCTTGCGAATGAACGTCAGTTGTATTATGAAAGTAACAGAACAGCTCAAACCTGTCTGACGAAAGCTACATCGAATATTGATTAAAACTGCTTTTTTTTCTGGTGGTATAATCGGCAAAATGTATGCAATGGGACAAATCGATCGAATGCATTAAGTCCTTTCTTTGTTCGAAGTTCTTTGCTTTATTTATTCAATGAATGTTGCTAATTTTGTAAACATTCCACTACATGCCATTTGTACAATAGATGTTGTGAGAGACAGATGTTGTTGTTGAAAAGTAAAACGAACGTATGTATCACTTTGGTGCATGGTAACACTATTTAAAAACATAGACTCAGACTGATTTATTTGTTGCATTTCACAAAGCCTGAAGTTGTTTTGTTTTATTCAGCAAAGTCGTTAGAACATGACTGACCTTTGGTCGAAAATGATCGCCAGTGACGTCACAAGTTATTCCAGTTAATAAACACAATATTAACTGTTTTGCCGGTCTGTACCGGAAATATTGCCCTTTTATTAATATTATTATGTTATATATTATCATCATTAATTTCGGCGTTTATTGGAGGGCGGTGTCTATTAGAGGGCGGCGTTTAAAAGAGGAAATACGGTATGCTATTTTATTCTTGTCGTTTTAGCTAGAAGAGTCATGAAAGTTTTATTAAATTGTTATTTTTGTTTGCAAAAACGATATTTAATGCATACTTACAAGCATTGCATATCAACTTGTCATCCACTAAGTAAAAATAACCAGCTCATGCAGAGATCCAGAATTAAAAAGATTCAGCTGAGAGACAAGGATGTGAGTTTGTTACTTGTAATGATAAAACGTATATTTAGTGTCTCCTTTTAGCAACTTTTTTATACTGATTGAAATGAGTGTCTCTTTTTCAAGCATTGAGAGCATCTGTTTTGTCTTGCAGTTAATTTCACTGCTGTAAAGAAACAGACTTCATGGGCTTCTTATAATCATTTGTGTTTATGGTTCATTTTTATGACTTCCATAAGGCATAATAGTGGGTCTTGCTTAAAAACTCCATCTGAAACTCACTCTCAAATGTCAACTCTAATATTTTGATGCTGATGTTGCATTTGTACTGACTGCATTGGGTTGACTTTGTCACCTCAAACACTTTGTTTGTCATTCTTAAGATAAACATGAATTGCCCTTGTCAGTGAGGCTTTTACTTGAGTATACTTATTTTACGTTGTACCTTTTACTTAGCATCACTTAAATCGAGGTTCTGAAATCTCGAGTTACGAACTTCGAGTTAGCACTTACAAACCAATTATGTCACAAAATATTTTCTTAACTCAAAGTTTCTTATTTTAATTAAGTTTTTGTCTCATTAAAAATTTAATTGAGTTACGTGACTCAGAGTTTTTATTTTATTAAAATGACTCGAGTTAAGAAAAATCCGATTCGGATCTACCTGAGAATTCCGAACCTCGAACTTGAATCTAGTATTTTGTATGTTTTAAGTAATACTTGCCTAGAAAACTTTTTGAAAAGAAACATCAATTTTTATCCACCAAAAATGTTTCTACTGTTGAAATTTTCTTTTTTGTTTTAGAATTTCAAGATTTGTACTGCGTTTTCAACTGGTGAATCATATAACTTAGAACAAATACACAGTTATTTTTCGCAACACAATTCTTCCTATGTTGTTGGAACTCTTCCAAATGGTGAGGGTTACCGTAAAATTCTCTATTGTGTTGCCCTTGAATAAGCTTGGAGTAAACACGGCACTTTTTAATCCAAGTTATAAATAAGAGCCGTCCTCGAATGTTTAAACCAACAATTTAACTTATTCTGGCAACCTAGATTTGCCTCATGATAGAATGAATGAAAAAAGCCAACTATTGATAAAGTAACAACAAAAAAATTTAAGAAACAAGACGATATCAGCGACAAATCCGTTTATTTTTTTCTTCTGCAGAGCAGCCATCGCCAGTACAAATCAACACATCTAAGTGAAAATCACACGCCTAATTTGTCTTATATATGATAAAATGACATAAATTTCGTTAATTCCTAATATGGTAGTTATCAAACGTCAGCATGCAGCACAAAATGCTCGCACTCCCTAGACGAGTGATTAACTAAATTTATCAAATGTATACAATGGTGCCGATGAAATATTCTTATTCAGAGCGGGCTTTTCTCTGTGGATCGTTAAACTTTCTTTAAGTTCAAGAAGAAAATTATTTTGAGCAGAAGTAATGACTTTAAAGTAATCCAGGTTCGCTTGAGAATTGCAAAACAATAGATCCTTAACAGCTGTACTTTGGGCACACTTAACTATCTTTCCCGTTAAGGGGGATACACCTAGTATTTATTGTGTGCTGAATTTGTGTTGTTGAATTTTGGTTTTCCAATAAGCATCCACCCTAGTTTCAAAATTTTAAAATAAGTGCCCCCTCTAATAAGCGCCCACCCCAATTCAAAAAAATTAGCGCATAGGAAATATATTTTAGAATTTGAACATAATCCAGCCCATGAAAAGCTTGTGACTGTCATTTCTGAAACCCTTTGTGCCTTCATGCGATCAATTCCTCACCATGGCCCATTTTTCCCCAACTGCTTCAGAGGAATGGTGCATAATTGGATTTAGCCAAAATTCATAGTTTTTGAACCCTAATTTAGGAACACCGCATTTTCAACTTGAATATTGACTCACCAGATTTGCTGTGAAGTATTTCTGCATTATTGCTTTGAGATAACAAACAGTTTGCATTTAAGATTTTACATATTTGATCTTTTTTTGGTCCAAAATAGATTCTCAAATATTATAAATTTTGCTAATACTTGTTGCCACATGGTACAAAAGCCAACTCGTTTCCCATGAGTTTTCCTCACTTGTGACGTATTTATGTGAATGAAAAAAAAGCAACAAAACTAATCATGTAGCTAAAAATATATTTGTTGTTTGTTGTTTTATTGTACTGACTTAAAAGCTGCTGACGATTAAGATTTAAAACACTTGTTAAAATTCGTACTGGAAGACATAGATATAAACGATTAAGTACCTTATTACACGATATTTGAACTGTGTGATAATTAACGTGAATGGCAAAAAATAGCTTTAATTAAAACCTTGTTAATTTGTAGCCAGTGTTATTTTACCGCCCGTTATTTAATGGATGTCGATATTTAATCCCGTGTTATTTAAAGTCACGTGACCATTTCTTTGGCCACGAAAAAAAGTTGGGGCATATCTCAGGTAGTTTATCAGATATAGGTGACTTTTGTTCAATATTGATAATAGTTTATTTTAAAAACCCTGAGTGCTTCTCTCCCGTTTCTTTATTACTAAAGAAATTTGCATTGAAATTTGCATATGAACAGTTTTCCATTCGCGTTAATTTAATGTTTTTGTAATATTAAGAGGTTTCAATTCGCGTTAATTAAGTCATACTTAAAAAACAAGCCTTGTCATTCGCGTTAATTTGTGATCGCATAAATTACGTCCGCGTTAAAATATTCCATGTTCAAATTTCGTGTAATAGGGTAGATGCAAGTCAATCGTATAAGACTCATCGTGATGTTATGTTAAAACAAAAACACAAGCTTCAACAAATCTTTGTCTAAATTAACAAAATCATGACAATGGAGTGTAGAGTGCATTATGTTTGGCAAATCTAAGAAACAAAACCATTTGAAAGGTCAAGTAATTCGAGTTAGTTTTGACACCTGGTTGCACTTGTTTTTGCTGTTTCTTGCACTTTCGTATTAATACGTCGCATACAAGTTTAGTATAGACAGAATTCCTCAAGAATTCCTCAAACATGCAAACATGCTGTTATATGCTCTCTTTGTGAAAGTCTGTTTCTTATTATAAATTTATCTTATTTTCAGATGCATCAGATGTTCTTCATGTCAAGAAGCAAACAAATGATGGGGATGTTTTTCTATTTAGGTTTGTACTTGGTCACGTGATTTGGAGTGATTATTTCATTGGATACTTAAAATACATTAATAGCAGTGAATGTTTTGCCTGTGTGTCACGTGTGTCACGCTTGTATTCAAATTAGAAAATTAAAGAAACAGTTCCCATTTTGATTACTATACTTTATTTAATTTTAAGCTTTTGTTTGTGATTTCCTGATATTTCCAATTATGGCTTACGTAATGAACCAAATGGCTTATTTGATGTTTAACCTTGTTTCATTTTTAGAAGATATTAAGAATTAACTCCCAGTACCAAATCTTCTCAAAATGTGACGTCGTTAATGGCTCGGCATACTTACGGATTGTCCGAAAAATTTTGGGGGACACAAATGAAAGTACACTGGCACATTTATAATCAACACAAATGAAAGTGTTATTGGGCTGTATAAAATTAATTTTTCATTAAATTTCCACTAGACGAATTATTCGCGCGAATTCGTGCGAATGAAATTTCCTGCAATTTGATTGGATAAAAAAAACAGCAAAGTACTTTGCAGCGAATTCGCTTCGAATACGAAGCGCGACCTTTTTGCCAAACAAAGTTGAAATTGATTTAATTTTTCCTGACGACTTCTATCGAAATGAACATCACAGCCAAATCACAACGTATAAAAAGGTAAACATTGAAAATGTTTTCATGTACAAAACAAGATAATTACTTTCTTTAACTGTTGAAAAAGTTGTTATAGCGAATGTGAAAGAAGTACTATACTGCAAAAGCTCCTTGTCAAAGGTTTGTGGTGACATTTGAAAACAAGAGAAAAAGTATTTACTGTCACATAGCATCATTTGACGAACAAGCAAGTGAAATTCGCCCTTCTGCTTTTGTTCTGCATATATATTTGCCGAACTCAGAGTTTCTTCTCGCTAACGTCAATTTTATGCCGTAGCAACAATTTAATAGTGAGGATTTTTTTGTCTAATTAACAAATTTCTTCTCGACTTCATGATGGAATTTTTATTTTAAAACTTTACCGCAATTTCGAAATCGTACGAATTCGCGCGATGTCGAAACTACCTCCCCAATTCGCGTTGCACGAATTTGTGCGAATAATTCCTCTAGTGGAAATCCACCTTAAGGAGTATAATTCTAACAACTTGTACGGGAAAAGCATGTTTTGCACGATAAAATGCAAAAAATCTGTGGGAAATTTTATTCTTACTATTTGGTTGTTTGAATTTAACGACTTATCGTCTCAATAACACTTTGATTTACTAAAACAAAAATCTGTCCTGAAAATTTTTCAGACTGTCCATAACTATTCTGAGGGGTGCAGTCAAAACAAATTTACAATTAAAACAAAAATTAACTTGATTCAGTTTACATCACTTTTGTGTTTTCAGGGAAGTTAGGCCACATTAATAACGAATTATTTTTTTTTTTTTTTTTTTTCATTTGACATAACCCGTCATTCAAAAGCTTAATTTTTGCAGGCGTCTTGGAGCATTTGTTTGCTGGAACATACAGCACGAAGAAGTAGGTGACTTCTTATTTTTCCTTATTTTTTTTTTTATGTTTATTTTTTGATTGTTTTCCTACCTACTACAAGGAAAACCCAATTTCGCAAGAAGACTTCTCAGATTGATTTTGATAAGATACAAAGTTACAGGGTGTGGGCTTCTTTTTACAATTATTTATAACATGGAAATCATCATTGTAGATTCTAACATGTTATTGAAAATGTGCCTTCTTGTACCTTTTTTGTGTTTTACAATGATGATTTCCACATTTTGAAAAATAATTTGTTAAATGTGTTTAATTATTTTTGAATAAGCACACATCTCCTTAACTAAGGTGTGCACCTGTGTAAAGGTCAGCACTTATTTACTTCAGTTCACTCAGATTCAGTGAGGCTTATTACCAATAATTTTTTTTAACAAATGATTTTTCTTTCAAAATTACCGTTACCTTGTATATTTTGACGAATGAAAACTGGATTGACTATGACATTTTCTGCTTTGTTTTTAGATTTCGTGTTTACGTAGCATGCTAAAGGAGCATGAGAAAGGCTCTTATTCTTCAGATGTTATTGACAAAGAGTTTGAACAACTCAATTACATGGATACCACAGAGTAAGACTTTCCTACTGTTGTCGTAAATTACAAACTTTCTCACGAGTTGTATTCGCAATTGATATCATTCGGTTGAAATATAAACATGTCACAGGAAAAGTTGAAAGTGAAGAAGATACTAGGATGAACCTGTCTATTCTCCTTGCATAGTTTTTCCTTGCAAATATTAACCGAAAATGTTTAAATCTCAATGATACCTATTATGTTCAAAACGTGTTGTCATTTATATCCTCGACTTACCACACATGTTTGAGAATATTTGGAGCAAGCCCACTTCAATACCCAACTAAAAGCAACATGAAGTTAGATCGGCGCCATAATTCGACTCACCGTAATTCTAGTCAATTCGTCATATCTCAATTCGACTTGTCATAATTCAAGTCGACTCACAGTAAGTTACAAGTCGTACAGTCAGCAAGTCGAAAACTCAGCAAGTCAACTACTTAACAAGTCCACCACTCAACTAGTGGAGGTCACTTAGAGAATCTTGGCTAATAAGCAAATGTTTTTGTTTTTTATCTTTATTTTTTATTCGCTTATCGATTTACTCATTCATTCATTTCGTTCATTCATTGTCACTTTTTCAAATGTTTATTTGTTTATTTATTAATTTATTAATTTATCAAATTCTTTTTCGGCGTGCAACAAATAACATAAATAACATAACCAAGGTTAATAACAGCAAGATTATATGAACTATAATAAACAACATATATTTATGACTGTAAGGTGGAGTGTGATGGTCTCCACTACACGTTTTTTTTATAAGAAACAGAGGCTGAGCTTTTGCAAATATTAAGAAACATTTAAGAAACACCAAGGCTGAGAAATACTAGACAAGAAACATTTTTGGAACAATATAAACAAATCTTGAACTTTTTAGAGAAAACTAATAACTTTTTAAGAAACATTTAAGAAACATGTAGGGCTGGAATTTACTAAAAGTTAAGAAACACCCAGGCTGAAGCAAAAAAGTTTCTTATAAAGTTTCTTGAGTAGTCGACTTACATAAAGTGAATCAACTTGAATTACGACGAGTCGACTTGAGTTATGACAGGTCGACTTGTATTACGACACTTCGACTTAAAACTTACCATGAGTTGGACTTGTAATATTCGATAAGTCGACTTGATTTGCGACGAGTTGACTTACTAGGTCAAATTATGGCGCCGATCTAACTTCATAAACCAATTGTGTATAAATTTCTCGCATTTTTATTCTGAAAAAATCTTTTGCGTTGGAAACCTATTCATTGTGAAATGTTTTATGGACTGGGCAATAAGTCCTCTGTGTGAGCCTGTCCTGGTATTTCCTCATTTTTGTTAAAAATATTTTGTTTTCCGATCCTGGTTTTTAAGATGATAGAAATAAAAAGGGTGATCAAGGTAAAATCTCGTATCAGTTTAAACGACGGTGTATTTCTGTGAAGACTGGGCCCGTGACTTTTCCCATCCACCACCAGTGTTGCTTTTGTTTCCTGTACTGATAAATTTCAGTTGCTTGTTCATTTTGTGATATTTTAGTGAAAATACCTCGTTAATTGATGGTGATATACTTTTAAACAACATGACATCCCCTGATAAGACGGCTTTAGAAAAACTCACTTTCTCAAACGCTATGGCACTGTCAGGTAAATTTGATACATTTTTATATTCCCATTTTGTTCATGAAAGGATTATTTGATATGTCACAAAGCTTCGAAAATAATGTATTATGCTTTTTAAATATTTGACGTAGCTCCCTTCATTTTCAAGATATCACAATTTTTGTGTTCTTGGGATTTTGAGTTCTTTGATGTCATAAAAGGTGGCTTTAAAATGTTGACAAACACTTTTTCTTATGTTTTTGAAGAAAACCATATATGAAGTTAAAGTTTAGTAAATAGAAAAAGCCCAAAAAGATAATTCCATAATGGAATTTTGGAGTGGTGGACTTGTCTCAGACTCCTTCATCTTATTACTAATAAGACTGTAAGTAATGAACCGAACTCAAAATTTTGTATTAATGTTTACAACCCCACAGAGTTGAAATAATAAATTTCAATTTCACCGGTCATCAGGTTTCATGAATTATGGTTTAGTCATCAAAAAGTCTGAGGAGAGTGTATCTGCTTCACAATGGAACCTCTTTTTTTTTTTTTTTTGAATCTCTGAACTAGCACTTTCTAATTGCTAAATTTCAACTCACTTTAACTTCTTTCTCGAAATAGAAAAAAAAATTTTGCAGCATTTTCATAGCCATTTTATGACATCATAGAATTTGAAATGTCATGACAAAATAATTGTATAAACTTTAGAGTGAAGAGAGCTTTTTCGCAAAATCAAAAAGCATTTTTCATCATTTCTGTTACTTACTTTACTTCATGGAACCATTTCTTTCTTCATACAGTCGTTTCTTTTGGAACACTTTTTTTAAACAGACCCTCAAGAAAAGTCCTCTAATTTTCAGAAAAATAACCTGACTAAAGAGTGTGTGAGAGAGAGTTAAAAATTTTATTATCGAAAGCAATCAAACGAAAAGTCGCTCAGTTTTTTGTTAAATAATGGCGGCAATTTTCACTTGATTTAAATTCACGACACACGTTTACAATTTGAGCTGAGCTTACGATTCACTTTGATTTTCAGAAAATTCAACACTCATCCCTGCAAGTAATGGTTTAAAACTACGCTTCAAGAGAAGTTCCATCATCATCTCCTTCTGTATTCACTTATAATTCTGAGCCAATCTAGTCCAACTCGTTCTTATAAAATATTGTGCAGAACATAAAATGTACAAAACTACAAAACTACAAAACAAGTTTGTTGGTAACAACGAATAAAATGCTCGTGACTAGCTTTGTACTATGAGGCAGCTGTATATCCTTCTTGAATAACTGTTTTTCTTTTGGTCATTGCTGTAGTCTTCCTTCTGTTATTTTTGTCTTAGTAAAGTTGGACATTTGGGAATCTTCATTGGAGGAGTTTTCAGAGTCATTAAGATATGTGCCAGAGGTAAATTGTTTTCTTAATATGGTATGCGTGGAAAAAGGAGAAAGAGATTGCATTGTTGATGTATTGAAGTCCTTATCTTCTTCTTTGACAGGTGTTGAAGCGTGGCTTTAAAGTTGGCATGACTCGGAGTGGCGTTCTACGGAAGATTGGTGAGCTGCTAACTTTGAGGTTTGTGTGTTGCCATCTTAACATTATTTCCAACGTTAACCTACCTTATTCCCCCGTTTTTTGCCCATGGCCCTAAAGCTGGCTTTTGTTTTTAATGTATTGATATTTGAAATATCAAAAATGTCAAAAATGGACCTATTAGGCCCATATGCCAAAAAAAGTTTTCAAATATTTCGTGCTGGAACACAAGAGCCCTGATACATGATGAAGGATATGAAATATTTTATCCAAAAGATTTTACAGAAATTCAATATCAAAATCTTCTTTATCTATGTCGCTCTCCTCACTTTCTTTGACAGCTAGTTCATGATACACTATTGCATGCATTATTTTAGCAAACCCTAGAAAATAGACATTTGAAGTGATCGACAAAATGGAGAGCGGGTAAATTGAGAGTCGCTTAGTACGGAGATAGATATTAATCTAGAAATGTATAATCTCTAAGTAATGTCATAGGTAGCAAATTATTAATTAAAAAAAAGTTTTAGGAACTAGACTTTCAGTTCTAGAATAAGGACCTTTCTATTCAACTGAAAAAAGATGACAGAAGAAACCCTTTGATCAATGATTTGATCAATATGATTGATTTTAAGAAAAAAAGAGATGTAGCTGAAACGGCACCGTACCGAATTAAGACCCGTGGCCCTAAGTCCGAAGGTGGCGGGGCAAAAAACGGGGAAAGAGGATGCGTAGAATACCATAATTGCTGACGCTCTACACGACCTTTACATTAAGTTCATCATCAGCAAGTTCTGTTTTTTACTTCAGGCATCAAATAAATTTGTATTCAGACTTGCTGACTACACCAGATTTTTACTGGGATCGAGAGGACCTAGAAAAATTATACACGAAAACGTGTAATTACTTAGAGATATCGAAACGAACGACGGTAAGTGTTAACTTCTCTTCGCAGGTATGTGGTTCCTAGGGTATCCTTTGAATTGTGATTTGTGATATGGCAAGCCTTGATTCTGCATCAAATACGCTTAACAGAATGAGATAACAAAAGAGACGTTATTAAAATGTGCAAATTCAGTTTGTTGCATTGAACGCGTTCTTGCTTTAAATAAAGCGTACTTGGTGGAAACTAAACTTGTTCTAACTATATTTCCTTTGTGGTAAGCAATAGTATTGTATATCGTTCGTAAAGGCCTAATTCCACGCTTGAAAAAGTGCGAAAAAAGTTCGAGCGAAAAATCACGTGGTCAATATTAAAGCACTT